>ML809961.1:18537-42250 GCA_009831015.1 Picea engelmannii | reverse complement strand
AAAAAAAAAAAAAAAATTAATTTCAATTCTTTTAATTTTTTTTGTTTTTAATTTATCAAAAAAATTCAATTGTATGTTTTTGTTAAATATTTAAAAATAGTGTTATTTAACTACAATGATTTTCTATATATTAAAATAAAGGTAAAAAATGTGTTAAAATGATATTTTCCACTATATTTAAAAAAGTATGAAACCATAAATTAATTAAGGAGATGAAAAATCATATTTTCAAAAATGTAAATGGTAAAAAATATTTTTAAGATTGAAAGAAGCATGGAAAAATTACTAAAACCACTGTTGAAAAAAAATTGAAAATAGATGAAAATACAAGCATTTAAAAAAAAGTGGAAACATTATGTATCAAAAAATTTAAAATATCAAAAAAACACCTAAAAAGGGAGTGGGGTGCTACCGGTAGCACCATTTTTAAAAACGGGGTAAAAAACTTGACTCCCCAAAAAACAAGAACTCTGTAGAGTTCTCGTTAAGTTGATAACTATGTTGGTTGCTTTAGTGCACCTAGAAGTGAGATTTCGTGTAAATTTGAATGCAAAACTACCTCAACCTCAAATGCACGCTCTAGTCTCAATTTTGAGTCAAATTTAGTGGCTCAACTTGCATACGATGTACTTTGTGATTTTACACATTTTTATAACATTATATTGAAAATTTTAGTAAAAACCTACCTGATGTGATAAAGACTAAAAATTGTCTTCTAAAACCAAAGGGAAAAATTGTTAAAGTTGGTCATATGAAACTGTGGGGTTTAAATTGTACACTCCAAAAAGGATGATTTATACGCACAAAAATTTATGACATTTTGATGAATCGGAGGATGGTGGGTTATGAGAGAAACCAAGGTCAGTTTTGCATTAAGAGTCATAAAATATTGTTCAGTGCAAAAATAGGCAAGAGATGCCTAGTAAAACCCTCGAAATGCACAACATGTTTGTAAAAAGTAACCAATGGTTGTATTATACCTTAGATTTGAGTCGTGCAAATGTTGGGGGTGTGGTTTATCATAGTAGACTTGTTCATGTTGTGTATTTTGCAATTGCAAGTTTAAAGAGGTTGGTTGAGCAAAAGAGACAAAATTTTCCTTGTGATTTGTCAGGACTAAACTATACTAAGTGACAAAATTAAAATACACGTCCAAGTTTACCTGTAGCTCCAAAAATTGATTTATAAGTGTTAAGATGGAGTTACATAAATGGTAAATTTACTTATGCATCTAAAGTTCAATTGAAAAACATGAGCGATTGTTTCCATGCACCTAGAATTGGGATTTCATGTAAATTTGAAGGGAAAATTGTGTTATTATACAATGCGCTCTAGTCTCAATTTTGACCCAAATGGAATGGTTCAACTTGTAGAAGTTGTAGTTTGTGACTTCACACCTATATATAAACTTTTATTGGTAATTTCAGACATAAACCTACCTTTGTGCATAAAAGCTGAAAATTATTTTGTAAAACCAAAAGGTTAAATTGTTAAAATTGGCTATATTAAAGAGCACATTCAAAGTTGAATAAAACTCTATAACTTAGAATTTAAGTTCTAAATTAATCGTTACAATATTTATAACATGTCTATGCAATTAGTAGTGCATTTACACTCCAAAAAAGATAATTTCTATACACAAAAATGCATTTACACTCCAAAAAAGATAATTTCTATACACAAAAATTCATGACAGTTTGCTGATTTCTATACATAAAAAATCATGACATTTTTTAAAATGTAAAAACCCTAAAATCCGCAAAGTTTCACAATTAATTTAAAAGTTTTACGGTGAATAAAATCAAATATTTAACCTATATCTCTATCAAATCAAATATTTAACCCATAGCTCTATCAAATCAACAGCTGAAACCGGCCCTAAATCACAAACTAAAAGAACGTTGAAACCTCATCGGTACTTGGTGTGATTCTCTTGTTTTTTTTAAATTATTTTTAAAGTGTGTTTTGTGATTCTGGTACGTGCTATAAGATGACCCTTTATTTTTTCACAAGATGACCCTTTATTGAATGCACCAAATAATAACAAATCCAGAATCTCAAGAGGCATTATTCAATAATTGAGAATCTAGGAAATCAATCTTAAATCTCAGTGTAAAAGATGTGTCGGACATGTGGGAACCAAGGTATTTATCGGGTTTCACAAAGAAAAAGAACTAATTTGTAATTATCCAATTTTACGTTTATAAACAGAAACGCTTTTATCTTAAAAGAAAAATATGTTTGCAAAACTTTATGATTTAGATTATGTTTGCAAAACTTTATATGTACATATACGTAGGCTTTTCAAGTTTAATGAACAAATAATTTTTTGGGAATACATAAGCTTTCGTGAAATAAAAAGGGTTATATATATATATAAATAAATAAAAATTTAATTATTTGGTATTGTATATTAAGGAATGTTTATTTCTGAGTTATATGATATTATTGTATATTATATATTTTTAAGGGATAGTTTATTTATAAAATTAATTTATGAGATATCATATTTTATATTTTATGATAATCATAAATATAATGTTGGATTTTTAGTCTTACATATATTTATAAAAAGAATTTTTGGTTGTTATAAAATAATTTATGGTAAGAGAATTATAGAGTATTAAGTAAAAGTGTTGATTACTAAGTTAATGGAAATGATTAATAAATTTTTTTTTTTTTTTAAACTATAGGTGATGACTAGAAATGCATCTTAAATTATTAAGTTTGTTTTGGCATAATGATCCTTTGAATTGAAAATATGATGTAAGGATTCAAGCCATGGGAACATTAAATTGATGAAATGACTACCTAGTACTAATGATGTGACTTCATGAATTAGGTAGGATGTGAGTGATTAAAGTTTTATCGGAAGGAATCACACTGATTTCTTGAAATATGAGTAGTCTAAGGCATAATAAAAGGGTTATTGTGTTGACTTTGCTCCTAGGGCATCACTTCTTAAAGAGGGAAAGAATGGTAAAGAACCTGATCTATTTGAGAGAACAATAAGACATTTTTTCGATACTACACATCAAATGAAGTCAAAATTAGAAGCATTACACCTTAAGATAGTACGCATCTACCCATGGAAGGTTAGTAAACCTATTATTAGAATGAGAAGATGGAGAAAAAAATTTACAAAGAGACAAGGGTTTTAAGAAATCAAGGAAACATTTTTACAGGCACAGGGATTTGATGTTTGGAAATCAACAGTAGATGGGTATAAAGCACCAACCACTCCCCCAACCGACAAAAATGGAAAGAAACTCAGCAAAAACAACTTAAAGGCTAAAGGTACCATTTTGAGTAGTCTAGTTGATTCAGTATTTGTCAAGGATATGCATTGTGAAGGTGCAAATGATCTTTGGGATAAACTTCGAAATATTTATGAAGGAGATACAAAACTTAAGGGAGCTAAGCTTCAAATCTTCAGAGCTAAGTTTGAACAATTGAAGATGAAGACATTGCAACCTACCTTCTACAAGTTGAAGAAATAGTTAACACTATTAAGGGATTGGGAGTAGAATTTGATGAATCAATGGTTGTTCAAAAGGTATTGAAGTCTCTTCCTATGAGATTTTATCATAAAATATTAGCCCTAGAAGAAAGAGAAAATCTCAGTACATTGAGTATGGACGATTTACATAGAATATTTATAGCCTATGAAATGAGAACATAACAGGAGAACCCAATCACAAAGGAAGCAGTTTTCAAGGCATCCAAGATGACGGGGAAAAAGAACAAGCAAAAGTCAAAACCAGGTTGCAGTTGTAGTGATGATTCATACGAAGATGAAGAGATGGATAACTTTGTAAGGAAATCAAAGAAAGGAATCAGAAAGTATAAATGTATGCTTCCATTGAAATGTTTTAGTAGTGGTGGTATTGGTCATTTTGCTTCTAAATTTCCTCATAAGAATAAAGATAGTGATGAAGAAGAAGCTTCTAAAAGGGAAAAGAAATATCAAAAGGGAAACAAGAGAAGAAACAAAAGGAAATTCTTCAAGAAAAGCTTTAACTCAAAGGAGGACAGTTCCTCATCAAACGAGGAGGATAATGATAGTGACAGTGATTCAGAAAGAGTATTCCTCATGGCAGTAGAAGATTAATCTGAAGAAGAAGGTGAAGTCAATCTCAGAGCAGAGCTAATCAATGCATTAGAAGAATTTAGGAAACAAAGAAAGAAAAACAAGTCACTCAAGGCAGAGTTAAAAATGAAAGAGGGATCTCAGAATTCCAACTCTGAAGAAATTGAGCAGATAATCACGAATCTAAAAATTCAAATAGAAGAAGACAGAAGAATTGAGTAATTACTTAGAATTCAGTTAGAAGAAAAGGAGAAAACGATTGGAAGCTTGGAATCATAAATAGTCGTTTTAAGGAAATATCTTCAGAAGAAAGAGATATGCAGCAGAAGAGCACCAAAATATTGGATCAAATCATCAGCAATCAAAGACCATCAAATGACAAACCCGGACTAGGATACAATCAAGTACAAAATGAGAAAGGATCCATCTCCAAGACAGTAGAACGGGAAGCAGAACAAAGAAGTTATGCAGATATTGTCAGATATTTTGTCAAGAAGGAAGAATGCAAGCCCCCAAAGAAGAACATTCCAAATATAAAGAAGACTGAAGAAGACGAATTCAAAAGCAGTGCATCGCAAAGAAGATCATCTACTCCTAGGTATCGAAGGTTATTTTTTGGTCATTGTTTTAATTGTGTTAATTTTGGACATAAAGTTGTAAATTGCAGAGACTATGCCAAGAACCAAAGAAACTATGCAAGGTACTTAAATAATAGTTATCCCATAATATCAAATGAAGCATACAGTAGAAACAAAAACGATTTTGGCTCATTGAGAAATGAAGTAGAATGCTACAAATGCAACAATTTTGGACACACCGTGAAGAATTGTAGATTAGTTATTCCACCCAGGGAACCAAAGAAGAACATTAACAGTCATATACCAGAACCACAAGAGATATGGAATAGAAAGAAGAATCAATGCTTGCTTGCTCTACAAGACGAAAACAGAAAACGTGATTGGTATGTTAACAATGGTTGTTCAAAGGATATGACAGGTGACAGGAACAAGTTTCTAACTCTGAAGAAAGAAATAGATGGATCAATTTCATTTGGAAATAATCATTCAACTAAAATTATAGGTAGAGGCACAGTTAATATTGGAAGCAAAGATGCCATGGAAAAAAATGTTCTATTGGTCGAAGATATGAAACACAATCTGCTTAGTGTAAGTCAAATGTGCAATCAAGGACACACACTTCAGTTCAATTCAGAGAAATGTGAAATTAGGAAAGAAGGATCAAGCAAGTTAGTGGTGACAGCAATAAGGACTCCGAACAACATATATGGTTTGAATGAAATTGGAAAATAAATGTGTTGCTTAGGAAAGGAAAATGATAGTTGGCTCTAGCACAGAAGAATGGGTCACATGAACTTTGAAAATCTTGTCAAAATCAGCAGAAAGGAAGAAGTAAAAGAAATGTCTGAAATTTCAAAGCCAATGAATACTCTTGAAGCATTGGCACATGGTGTATGGTTTTCATTGATATTAATACATTGTTGAGGAACACAATTGGTATATGATAGCACATGTATGAGATACATCTCTTGGTAATGTTGGTACTCTGTTGAGGTACACCATTGATGGTACTTGCTTGATATATCATATGGTGCATGGTGTATGGCATGATTGAATGATATGGTATATGGTTGAGATACATTATTGGTACATGGTATGATACAGGTGTTGATGTATATGGTTGATGGCTAAGACATATAGTACAAGTTATGGTGAATGGTTTATGCACTTGGTGTGGTACAAGTTGTGGTACACGGTTGATGTTTGGTATGGTACAAGTTGATGGTTTGGTACATGCTTTGGTACATGGTTGAGACACATACCTTGTGATGGTATGTTGGTGATCTTGGTACATGCTTGGTAGAGGCATGTGTTGGTTATGTTGGACATCTAGTTGAGAGATTTCATTGATATATGATCCATGTGAGAGGATTTGGTTGAGTATCGGTATTCAATATTGGACAGGTATCTACAACAACAAGGGTTCATGAGAGAAAATGAAAACAACAATCTCTACATAAAGGTAAATCAAGGTAGTATATTGATAATTGAAGTTTATGTTGATGACATTATTTTTGGAAGTGATGATGACAACATGAGTAAAAAATTTGCTAAAGACATGCAAAATGAATTAAAAATGTCATTACTTGGTGAGATGTCTTTCTTTTTGGGATTCTGCATATGTCATCAAGATAAAGGTATTTTTATCTCTCAGACCAAGTATATAAAGGAAATGTTAAATAAGTTTGGAATGGTAGATTTCAAGTCCATAAGTACTCCCATGAAAACTAGTTGCAAATTGAGCAAAGATGATAAATCCAAGAATGTAGATCAGAGACTCTACAGATTGATGATTGGCATTTTACTCTTTGTGACAACATCGAGACCAGATGTGATGCAATCAGTTGGACATGTTGTAATATTTCAAGCAGTACCAAAGGAAACACATGTTATGGCAGTAAAGAGAATATCCATATATCTCAAAGCAACAAAATACTATGGATTATGGTATCCAAAAGGGAATGATCTATCTCTAGTTGCATACACATATGTAGATTGGGAAGGAAGTGTTGGTGATAGAAAAAGTACAAGTGGAGCAACCTTCTACTTGGGTTATTGTATGGTATTCTGGTTGAGCAAGAAACAACCTTCAATATCATTGTCTGTAACACCCTTGTTTCCCCCAGCTTGTAAATAATCATTAATCATAATCACCATGCTATGGCATGGGAACAAAGTAAATGTATTATTGTTTGAATAGCCAAACAACTGACTATGGGGGTAAATCCTTGAAAGTATTGGCCATGATATCACTAGAGGAAAGAATGTGAAAACTGTAAGATAGGGTTCATTATATTGAATGACCCCAAATTTCCCAAGGAGGAATCAATTAATGAAGAAAGGACCGGTGGTTGAACCATCAACCAACCCCATGAATGGAAGCATGGCTTAGCTAAAGAATGTCAGCCTGAAGTACCATAGGGTTCTGTGGACCCAGACTGACCCGAGTTTTCCTTATGACAGAAGGAATAGGATAGGAGGGATGTGTGTGCAAGGAACGTAAGAGAATAAAGAGAAGATTCGAGAATGTGAGAAGCTCTCCAGCAGAGAACGAGAAGAAGGTCGTGAGCTGGATGTTGAGGAACCATCTGATAAACCTCGCAGAAGCTGTGAAAGAGAAGGGATCTTTGAGAATTGGCATAAATTCCCTAGTGATATCATGGCTTAGCACAGGGGTGGCCAGAGCACTAAGAATGAATGCCTCTGAGCCTATGGTTGGGTGGAAAGGCGAACACCCATAGTCAGTTAGTTGGTTGCAACCCGTAATAGATAAGTATTCTCATATCCTGTATAATTGAATTGAAACTGTAAATTAAAGTTGGATATCCTATGAATGTTTCAGGGATGTGCATGTTTTCTTAGTGGTTATATTATATCCCTTTAATTCTGCTTGATTGTGTATTTAAGAAAGTAAGGAACTATCTGGCTTGTACAGGTAAATGCTCGAGCCCTGTGCTGGTTCAAGTTAAAATAAATGAATTGTGAGTTTGTCAACCTTGGGCACAGTTTCACGTGTGCATGTCGACACTCTCAGTCATTCTGGGTCTCCTGGAGGAAGGAGTTTGTTAAGCTACGAAGAAAGAGTGCAAAGCGCGTGCTAGTGCCTAAGTCCTTCAGAACTGATGAAAATCGGGAAGGATAGCAAGATTTAAATCTCGAAAGGGAATATCCTTTCATCTGGATGACGAGCGAAGGAAATCCGTTCGAGAGAGCCCATATGACCAACACCTAGGAACCTTAGGCTAAGCCTAAGGGAGCTAAAACCTCTTGGCTTCGGAGCTCTGGAAGTTCGGGACTTTGGAGTATTGTCGACCTTACCCGCCTTAAACTAGCCGAAGGTAACTGTGAGATTCAGTTATCGGCAATTTGACCGGCGGTGAATGGTTTCCCTGGTGGTTAGGTGAACCTATCTTACCATCAAAACCAAGATCCAACTACCCATGGAAAATTAGCGTGAACTGTCGATGAATAATGTTCGGGGGCCCCCTCAGCTGTTAGATCTACACTGAGATAACTTAAACGAAGTTCTACTTCAGAAGGATGGATATGCTATAGCATCAAACTCCCTGAACGTCATAGTTATGAAGTAAGGGAGAGTCGTATATTTGGGGAGATTGTTCGGAGCCCAGCCTACCGTCCGATCATTTAGGAGGAGGGACCCGCACATGGTACTTCGATGAAGTCCTACTTCAGTAAAATGGAATGGCAGTGAAGCCAAGACCCCTGAATTCTGAAGCTGCGAAGTAATGTGGACAGTGGATCTAAGGATCATTCGAGACCCCTCCTTACCGTTCGATCATGGGGACACATGTATTACGTTGAGAGTACGTGGGGGGCCACGTCTCGAGTGATGGCGTTGCCAAGGGTGGCGACCCTGTGGCATGGTAAAGGGACCCTTGAGCGGAAGTTACGAGCCATAGATCACTGAGGTTAGGTGGACACCCTTGAACCGATAGATCCATATCGAGGTCAGCCTGGTGTTGACCACTTCGGGAGAATAGGGGTGTTGTAACGTCAAAACTCCCGAAGGCCGAATTCACGAAGCAATGAGGACTGTCGATCCTCGGATCCTTCGGGATCCCTCTCTGTCATCGATATATGGGGGATGTGTGGCGCTAGATCCTTTAGTCTGGAGACTAGGCACTCCGGGGAATCTAAGGTGTAGTGTGTCTATATGCTCTGAAGCTCGAAGTGACGAGAGTCGTTGATTTGAGGATGCTTTGGGACATTTCCTAGCTGTCAGATCTGGGCTATGGTCATCCTGGCACTAACCAACTTCGGGAGAAAAGAGGAGTTTGCACCACCAAAATCCCAAACGTCAAATTCCCGAAGTAACAAGAGTCGTATATCTATGGATCTACATGGTCGGATCTCGGCCGTGAGATCTGAGGGATGTTAGAAGGTTGTCAGTCTAGGGTGATGTGGCACAGTGACGTCACCCAGGGACACATCGACCTCAGTTTGAAGTGTCACCCAGATTTGTGTGTATCACATACCATATAGACCATTGGAATGTGACATGTGTCACCCTGACCCCCTCCTACGTGTTAGTTTCTGGTATGAGTCCACCTAGACAAAGTGGTTGGTGAAGTGACCGGAACCCCAAGAGTCTGGGACTTCAGGACTCCGGAGGATTTGAGGTGTAGCGTTATAGAGAGGCCCAAAGGATGCGAAGGTCAAAACCTCGTGGCAAGCTTACAGGACTTTGGGACTTCGAGAATCTGGAAGGTCTCGTGCATAAACAGTAAGGAGGCATTAAGTGTTGATGTGCCGGAGCGTCGAAGCGCCAGAGTACATCGTAACCGTTGGTAGTGGAGGATGTGTGTCGGGAGATATGACACTCTGGAAGGATTTCACTTCAGAGTTTTTTGTTGGAGAGTATTTTGGAATTCATCAAAACGTAGAGCCCCGAAGTAATCGTGGGTCGTTGATCTTGAAAGAAAACGGGGACCGTTGATCCCTGTAGTATACCTAAAATTCGTCGATTCGGTAGTTCGAGAGATTTATGGTGCCATAAGTTGAAAACATCTGGAGCATGAAGCTCTGAAGCATCAAAACAGGCGCATGTTGCATTGGCGTCTAGTCATAGCCACAGTTGTGTGCGATTGTAGCCAGAGGGAAGGGGCTAGGCCTGGAATTCAAATATGAAGGTCGAACGTTGAGTTCCCCGCTAGCATGTGAGTTAGTCGAGGAACAAGCCCAGTCGTTGGATTGAATGGTGATGGATCTTCTCCATAGAGTTAGGAACGCTAGAATCTCTGGGACATAGGAGAACTCAAGATGAAGCATATGGAGTTGGATCCATAGGGAAGCCCCGTGGCCTGACCAATGAACACCTGAGGAACTTGGGAGAGGTATAACTGTCAGTTCTGAGCTCAGTTTTGAGCATGGAGACCATGGTTGGAAAGTTTTGGACAAGAAAAATGTGATAGAGACCCTTAATGGAGGAGTTGACTTCTTAAGGAGAACGAAATTTTGATGCTCCATCCCTAGGAAAGTTACTTAGGGGTCGGGTGTGTTACAAATTGGTATCAGAGCATGGAATAAACACTTGGCCTGCTTAGGCTCATGCACGAGTCATATGAAAATATTTTTGGAGGACTTTAAGGGGAAACACCCTATCTTACCGCATTCCTAATAGGTTTAGTGAAACCTCTACCAAAGAGAGGAATGAAACGTGTTGTTGTTTATAGATATTTTGGAAATTTGCACTGTGTGTTGCTAGCATTTCCAAATAAAGAAGTTGACTTCACTGTGAAATTGTACATGTTGTTGTACAGTCATAAGATTTGGTTACCAAGGCTAAGATGAGCTAGTGGATAATATTACTGCCAAACATAAATTTTCTGCATAAATTCCTTGAGTAGAAGGATGCAGATTAAAATACAGTTGGCATTTTACCCAATGAGATTGAATCATGCTAATCTGTTGAAAAGGAAGCATATCATTTCTTTGGGAAATGATAATCAATCCTACAGGAGTGGGATTATGTTGATGGGAACTAATAGCAAGACTTGGATGTAAATAGATGGAAAGGATTTGTAGCAGTAATAATTATTGCTTTAATGAAGGGTTAAACCTTGTATATGTGTATAATCCCTCACGATCAGAGGAATCAGTCCGATGACCATTCTTTGAAAAGGGAGAGCATGTGGAGCTCTCGGGTTTCGAAGGGAACTGAGAAACGAGTTTTGTTTCTGGGTACAGGAATTGTTGGGCAGGGTTTTTCTAATCAAGCTGATAAACGGAGTTATAGAAATATAGAGTGATCGAGTGAGAAATCACAACAGCCTCCCTTGCTTGGTGGATAGGAAACTAATCTACCAGAATTCTTGTGGGAGGAGGAGAGTGGCCTTCGTCCCTGACTGTTGCTGAAAAAAAGGAAGAATTCTAGGTGTAATGGTTAAGATTGATTATGACCTAAAGATACTATGGATTTCTGAACTAGAATACTTAGTAAGTAACATAACTCGAAATTTCATTTGGGATTTAAGGGAATAGTCCAAATGTTATTAGACATTAAAAATTTATTATAATTAAGATAAAATGGTTGATTAAATGTTGATCCTGAATGTGGTAAAGGAAGTGTTGGGGCACTTCTAGAAGCCCAATGGGTCAAATTGACATGTAGTGGTGGATGGTATCCATATAGATATAGTTGGACCCTAGTGAAGGGAATCTAGAAAAGGATTTCCTTGATCGAAAGGTATGTTGATCAAGACCAGTTGGAAGCTAGATTGGTTGTTTTATCACCTTGGGAATGGTTATAATTTCCTAGAATGTATTTATGAGTGGGATTTGTTTTCATGAAAGTTGAGGCAAGAGTGTTTTATTGCTAGTTGTTATCGCATACAAAGGGAAACATAGTTATGACTATGCATGTTAGACTACTAGGTGGATATCTTGTGAATGACTGCAAACTCTCAACTGAGAGAGAAGATCAGTGTTGAATGTCCCTATGAGGCTTGTCATAAGGATGGAAGCAATATCCTTGGAGGAGGATTTGGAAGTATGATATGTCCATGTGCATATATGACATGGAAAGGGTGCAAGCAATGAGTTTGCATGATGAATGTTTGGCTAGGTTTGTATGTGTTTGAATGCATGGGTTAATGCATTGTGAAGATTCTTGACATGAAGACTGATATTAATACCAACAAGGTATGAAATATATTAAATGTCCAAGTGATGCACATGCATGATGTAAGAATAAATGTATACTAAAGGCACAATATGGCTGCCTTGATGAGTGATATGTAAGGCAAGAATTGCACTTGCCAAGATTAAGTGAATACCATGGATGCATGGTTGACTCCATTTTGAAGAGTCGTGAAAGTTTTGTTTTGAATCATAGCTTAAGGGAATGTGCTCCATTCCCTCAAGAAAGACTAGTATAAATAAATGAAAGAATAAATGAGCAAGGATGGTTTGTTGTCAGGATAAATAGGCAAATGATTATGCCTTGAGGATCACATGAGAATGATTTTGAACAATCATGAGTTGACTAATTTTAAAGTAGAGATGTATGTAGGCTGTGAAATATACTCATGGAATCTACACATAGGATTTCAATTATGCATATGGTTAATTACATCGTGGATGTAAGTTAACAAAACCAGAATATGTGTGGATACATAATTTGGATGCATGACAAAGATGCATATTTATATTCCTTATGGAATATTTGGTAAACAACTTAAGCTAACTCCAGGATGAGGCCATCACAGATAGTGAAGGATATGTAATAAGGAAGTTGCATGCTGAAGGAGTTCTCTGTGGAGGAACTGTGTGAAGACTTTGTCAGGAGAACAGAGTCACAACCTTATTGACTGTTGAGAATTATGCAGTGAACTACAAGCTTGTATATATATTTATATAAGAATCTTGGATTACATTTTGAAAAACATCATGTAACGAATAGAAGACTAATAATGAATCTTAACCATTCTGAAAGCTGAATGGTAACGTGCAGGACGCATAGGTTCATGATTCATTATGGACAAAAGGATTTGCTATTAAAGCATGTTGATGTATCCTAAGAGTTAGGATGAGCCTAACCAAGGCTGCTCAAGAAAAGAGTAGAAAGATCACAATAATAAGTAGATTGCATAAGTAAAGGGGGAGAAAAGGAGGAACACTTTTCTCACCCTAAGAACCTTGAATTGTGTAACAGATCTGTAGGATTAAAAGAGCATTTGTGGAAACCAGTACAACTGTTAAAAGGCATATAAACCCCTTGAGTATGATTAAATGAATAAATGAGTATGTTTGACTAAATAGGCTTGGTTGAAGCCATGATTAAGGAAAGGCAGTGAGGCCTTAGAGATAACTCAACAGGGATGAAAAGGCCTAGGCGGTGTAGAAAGAATTGGAAGAAGGGGAGAGCCCTCAATTCTTTTCTTGTTGAGCATTATGTTTTCTCTGGGATGAGAAAGTTAGTACAATGATGAAAGTAAAAGGTTTTGACACCATAGTGATGATGGTTGTATTGTTGTAGAAACAATCGAGATATGTTTGTGTTGCACTCATGGAAACATTTGAGGATAATGTGATGAAGTGCATAAAGATATGCTAGGAAATTTTGAATATTTTTTATGGATTTGAATGTTATAATACATGCATTTTGTTTAATATTACAACTAATGTAATTGTGACTATGATGATGCATGTTATGTATAGAAAGGAATTGGAGTTGTTAAGGAAGATATTTGTCAATGATGGGAAACCTCAAGCAGAGGATGACCATGATAAAGTTGTGGTTGAAAGATTGTCGACGGGGCTGTAAAAGTCCCCATAAAGCACTGTTGATGAGGTACAAATCAGAAAGAGGGTGCTAGCATCCAAGAACCAGTATAAAAATGTCCATGCCTATGTGGCACAAGGTATGAAGGGATTTGGTAAGAACCCCTTCTGAATTATTTTATTGCATTAATGTTATGCATGAACTTTTGAAAGGCAGTTGTATGCCTTGGATACCCAAGTAGGGTATGATTCAGAAAGGAGAACCTGAATGATGGAGGTGTGAACCTCTAGTAGTAAAGATTGTTTGTAATCCTTAGAAGAATTCATGAATTTATGTGTCATGAATGCATTGACCAATCAAGGAATGCTTAAAGGAATTCATGTGAAACCTTGAGTTTCATGAATGACGATTTAAGGTTGTGATCAATTAAGAGCAGAAAATATGATTCTGGTAAAATAATAATTATGGACATAGAATCCATATGGTAATAAGTTGGTTGAATTCCAACACACCTTAGCGAGAGTGCCTAACCTGAAAAGTGATAATCTAAAATCAATACAAGGGCACATTATGTGTGAATGTGGCCATGGACATTGGCACATTGATTAAATTCACTTAATGTTGAATTGCATATGGAAAGGTTGATATATTGAACTGATGCATGTGTAAGGAATGAAATTTATTTTTTCTTTATATCATCGAATAGATAAAAGTGATTTGATTGTTACCATGCACATTTTAAGAATTGTTTGTGAACCACTGCAAGTGTGCAATGAACATATAATGTGCATGAGAAATAAAAATTTGTTTGGCTGAGGGATGTTGAAATTACAGGAAGCAAAGGGTCTTGGATATGGCAGTGTTGTAAGCCCATAAGGAAGACCAAAATTGCATGTTGAGACAAACTGCTATGGGAAGGAAATTCCCATAATTGGTGAATCTGGTTTCGTGCAGAACATATCTGAAAATAAATGAGGAAATTGGAAAATCTATGGGTGATAGATTTGCAATAGAATTCTGAAATTTAGAATTTATGATGATGTCTCATTAATTTTTGTATACCTGTGATACAGGTGAGAAGAAAATATATGTCTAGAAAGGACAGATGAAGGTTGTCAAACTGAAAAGTATGAAAAATGGCTATTGTTGAGCCATGAGAACCCCGTGGTAAGTCATGATCGCCTGGAATATGTAGTGTTGAGGTAACACAAGCCGAAGGGACGCCTCGGTAGAGAAAGTTTGAGGGAGGCCTCGACTGTAAGGCTCAATGAAGTCTCTAGAACTCTTCTTGTGTGAGAAAGGCTCGGCAAGGTAAGATGGATCTCTCGAGGGAATATATAGCAGAGAAGGGGATGTCTAAGTCTGGGCCTGGAGAGTGAATGATCGCAAGGAAGAGGAGACTTTGATAGTTCCTGTAAACTATTAACTGGAACCATGCACACAATGGGTATGTCTAGGAAAAACAGTGAGCCTAGATAACAAGACAACAATGTGGATACAAATCCACAAACTGTGCAGATGAGTATTATGATAAGTTGTGAAATTTTTTTAGAATTTTATGCGACAATAAAATTTTCTTGCATGAAACTCTGATTAATGTGCTCGTTGTCCAAACAAAATATTGAAGGCGGGTGACAAAGGTTAAGGGTTTGGAAAGGACCTGACCAAGGAAGAGGATCAGGATTTGTAAAGTAGTTGGATGAGAAAGGCATGACAAGTGTTACTGAGAAATAACATCGAGGACAATGTTCCTTTTTAAGAGGGAGGGGATTGTAACACCCATGTTTCCCCCAGCTTGTAATTAATAATTAATCATAATCACCATTCTATGGCATGGGAACAATGTAAATGTATTATTGTTTGAATAGCCAAACAATTGACTGTGTGTGTGAAGCCTTGAAAGTATTGGCCATGATATCACTAGAGGAAAGAATGTGAAAACTATAAGAGAGGGTTCATTATATCGAATGACCCCAAATTTCCCAAGGAGGAATCAGTTAACGAAGAAAGGACCAATGGTTGAACCATCAACCAACCCCATGAATGGAAGCATGGTCTAGCTAAAGAATGCCATCCTGAAGTACCACGAGGTCCTGCAGACCTAGACTGACCCGAGTTTTCCTTCTGATAGAAGGAACAAGATAGGAGGGATGTGCATGCAAGGCACGTAAAGGAATAAAGAGAAGAGTGGAGAATGTGAGAAGCTCTCCAGTAGAGAACAAGCAGAAGATCGTGAGCTGGATGTTGAGGAAGCATCTGATAAACCTCGCAGAAGTTGTGAATGAGAAGGGATCTTTGAGAATTGGAATAAATTCCATAGTGATATCATGTCTTGGCACGGGGGTGGCCAGAGAACTAAGAATGAATGCCTCTGAGCCTATGGTTGGGTGGAAAGGTGAACACCCACAGTCACTTATTTGGCTGCAACTTGTAATAGATAATTATTCTCATATCCTGTATAATTGAATTGAAACTGTAAATTAAAGTTGGATATCCTATGAATGTATCAGGGATGTGCATGTTTGCTTAGTGGTTATACTGTATCCCTTTAATTCTGCTTGATTGTGTATTTAAGAAAGTAAGGAACTAATGCTCAAGCCCTGTGGTGGTTCAAGTTAAAATAAATGAACTATGAGTTCGTCGACCTTGGGCACAGTTTCACGTGTGCATGTCGACACTCCCAGTCATTTTGGGTCTCCTAGAGGAAGGAGTTTGTTAAGCTTAGGATAAAGAGTGCAAAGCGCGCACCAATTCCCAAGTCCTTTAGAACTGATGAAACTCAGGAAGGATAGTGATATTTAAGAATTGAAAGGGAAGATCCTTTCGTCTGGAAGACGAGCGAACGAGATCCATTCGGAAGGGCCCATATGACCAACACCTAGGAACCTTAGGATAAGCCTAAGGGAGATAAAAAATCTTGGCTTCAGAGATTTGGAAGTCTGGGTCTTCGGAGTATTTCCAACCTTATCGACCTTAAACTGGCCAAAGGTAACTAGGAGATTCGGTTATCGACAAGTTGACCGACAGTGAAAGGTTTCCCTGGTGGTTAGGTGAACCTATCTTACCGTCTAAACCGGGATCCAACTACCCATGGTGAAGTAGCATGAGACGTCGATCAAGAATTTTCGGGGGTCCCCTCAGCCATTGGATCTACACTGAGATGTGCATGTTGACACTCCTAGTCATTTTGGGTCTCTTGGAGGAAGGAGTTTGTTAAGCTTAGGATAAAGAGTGCAAAGTGCACACCAATTCCCAAGTCCTTTAGAACTGATGAAACTCAGGAAGGATAGCGGTATTTAAGAATCGAAAGGGAAGATCCTTTCGTCTGGAAGACGAGCGAACAAGATCCGTTCGGGAGGGCCCATATGACCAACACCTAGGAACCTTAGGCTAAGCCTAAGGGAGATAAAACCTCTTGGCTTCGGAGCTCTGGAAGTCTAGGACTTCGGAGTATTTCCAACCTTATCGGCCTTAAACTGGCTAAAGGTAACCAGGAGATTCAGTTATCGGCAAGTTGACCGATAGTGAAAGGTTTCCCTGGTGGTTAGTTGAACCTATCTTACCGTCTAAACCAGGATCCAACTACCCATGGTGAAGTAGCATGAACCACCAATCAAGAATTTTCGGGGGTCCCCTTAGTCGTTGGATCTACACTGAGATAACTTCGACGAAGTTCTACTTTGGGAGGATGGAGATGCTATAGCATCAAACTCCCTGAACGTCGTAGTTACGAAGTAAAGGAGAGCCGTAGATTTGGGGAGATTGTTCGGAGCCCTGCCTATCGTCTGATCATTTAGGAGGAGGGACCCGCACATGGTACTTCAACAAAGTCCCACTTCAAGAAAATGGAATGGCAGTTAAGCCAAGACCCCCGAAGGCTGGAGCTGTGAAGTAATGTGGACCATGGATCTAAGGATCCTTAGGGGGCCCTCCTAATCTTTCGATCATGAGGATACATGTATTACATCGAGAGTATGTGGGGGGCCATGTGTTGAGTGATGGCATTGTCAGGGGTGGTGACCTTGTGGCATGGTAAAGGGACCCTTGAGCGGAAGTTACGAGTCGTAGATCTTTGAGGTTATGTGGACACCCTCGGATCGATAGATCCATGCCGAGGTCAGCTCAACATTGACCGCTTCGGGAGAATAGGGGTGTTGTAACGTCAAAACTCATGAAGGCCAAATTCATGAAGTAATGAGGAGTCGATCCTTGGATCCTTCGAGATCCCTCTCCATCGTCGATATACGAGGGACGCATGGTGCTAGATCATTTAGTCCAAAAACCAAGCACTCTGGGGAATATGAGGTGTAGTGTGTCGATATTCTCTGAAGCTCGAAGTACGAGAGTCGTCTATTCAAGGATGCTTCTGGACTTTTCCTAGCCATCATATCTGGGTTATGGTCAGCCCGACACTGACCGACTTTGAGAGAAAAGAGGAGTTTACACCGCCAAACTCTCGAACGACGAATTCCCAAAGTAACAAGAGTCGTAGGTCTATGGATCTACGTGGCCAGATCTCGACCGTGAGATTTGAGGGATGTTAGAAGGTTGTTAGTTTGGGTTGATGTGGCACAGTGACGTCACCCAAGGACACATGGACCTCAGTTTGAAGTGCCACGTGTCACCCAGATTCGTGTGTATCACATACCCTATAGACCCTTTCGAATGTGACACGTGCCACCTTGACCCTCTCCTATGTGTTAGTTCCTGGTACGAGTCCACCTAGCCAAAGTGGTTGGTGAAGTGACCAGAACCTTGAGAGTTCGGGACTTTGGGACTTCAAAGGATTTGAGGTGTACCGTTATAGAGAGACCCAAACGACGCGAAGGTCAGAACCACATGGAAAGCTTACGAGAATTCGGGAGTTCGGGACAAGGGAAGGTCTCATGCATAGACAGTAAGGAGGCGTTCAACACCGATGTGTTGGAGTGTCGGAGTGTTGAAGCGTCGAAGTACATCGTAACCGTTGGTAGTGGAGGATGCGTGTCAGGATATATGACACTCCAAAAGGATTACACTTTGGAGGTTTGAGTTGGTGAGTATTTTGGAACTCGTCAAAGCACAGAGTCCCGAAGTAATCATGGTTCATTGATCTTGAAAGAAAATGGGGACTGTTGATCCCCATAGTATACCCGAAATTCGTCGATTCGGTAGTTCGGGATATTTGTGGTAACATAAGTTGAAAACATCCGGAGCCTGAAGCTCTAAAGCACCAAAACAGGCACATGTTGCATTGGCGTCTGGTCATAGCCGCAGTTGTGTGCAATTGTAGCCAGAGGGAAGGGGCTAGGCCTAGAATTCAAATCTGAAGGTCGAACGTTGAGTTCCCCGCTATCCTATAAGTTATCCAAGGAACAAGCCCAGTCGTTGGATTGAATGGTGGATGGATCTCCGTCATAGAGTTAGGAACGTTGGAAGCTCTAGGACATCGGAGAACTCGGGATGAATCATATGGAGTCGGATCCACATGGAAGCCACGTGGCCCGACCAATGAACACCCGAGGAACTTGGGAGAGGTATAGCTTCCGGTTATGAGCTCAGTTTTGAGCATGGAGACAGTGGTTGGAAAGATATGAATGAGAAGAAAGTGATAGAGACCCTTAATGGAGGAGTTGAATTCTTAAGGACAACGAAATTTTGATGCCCCATCCCTAGTAAAGTTACTCAGGGGTCGGGTGTGTTACATTGTCCATGGTAGAAACAAAGTATATTGCAGCAGGAGCATGTTGTACATAGGTTCTCTGGATGAATCAAACTTTTCAGGACATACAGATAGAATATGACGAGCCTATTCCAATATTATTTGATAACACCAGTGTTATAAGTATCTTTAAGAATACAATGATGAATTCCAAGATGAAACACATTCTGATCAAGTTTCACTTTCTACAGGAACAAGTTACAGAGAATAAAATTAAGGTAGAGTATATTGGGAAAAAATAATAGATTACATATATCTTCACCAAACCTCTTCCGATGGAGAATTTTTAGTATTTTCGACAAAAACTAGGAGTAGTTTCATCCCCATAGTGATCTACATGGAATTTGGCATAGTAAGATAGGGGGAGAGCAACAGTAATCATGAAAGACTTGGATGCTTTTTGAATGTTTTTTATCAGAGATTTACACGAGGAAACACCATGAAGAGAAACATCATTAGAGATCATAAGCTTACAGACAGGGGGAGCATCCCCAAGGAGAAGCCACCCTTTTCCATTGATGTCAAAGGGGTAGATAAAAAAAGAGGCATGAAGATAGGGGGAGTCAACATGAACATGAGTGTTTCCATCAACCATGTCTAAGTGTTGTGTCTAAGTGTTGCCATCAATGCCAAAGGGGGAAATTGCTGAAATATTAGTTGCTGAAAGATTGGTTGCCATTAAATTGTTGAAAGATTGGTTGTCATTAATGTCAACCCTTGAAAAGGAAGTTAACAAGTTGCATGTCAAGGTAAAGTAGTTGTCAACAGAAGTTAACAAGTTGCATGTCAAGGTAAATTAGTTGTCAACGGAAGTTAATAAGTTGCATTTCAAGGTAAAGTAGTTGTCAACGGAATTTAACAAGTTGCATGCTAGTTGCATGTTTAAATAACTGTAAACAAAAGTTAACAAGTTGCATGTAAAGGTAAAGGAATTGTAAACAGAAGTTAACAAGTTGCATGAAAGTTGCATGTTAAAGTAATTGTAAACAGAATTTAACAAGTTGCATGTCAGTTGCATGTCATCATGAGATCCTCATTAAAAAAAAAATAAGAGTCGATTGAATAAATCAATTCTGTATAAACTATTTAGCATATCTGAAGCTAATAAGTTGAAGTTAGCAAAGTCGAGTGATTGTAGCAGTTTACAGGAGCCGAGCGTACAGAGAAGAAGTTACAGATCCAAGTTATTTTTGTAAATATGTGAGTTGCAGGAGGAAAAGTGTGGACATCTGCAAGCTTCAGTGGGGAAAATAGCAGACATCCATGAGCATGCAGTGTATGGGTCGCGGACCTGTGAAGAAAAATGGTTGAAGATCATATATCTAAAACCCAGATCAACTACAAGTTGAAGGTATGTCTTCATGTGTATGTTAGGGTGAGTATTCTGAAGAAATTAGGAACATATATGTCTTAGTGATTCGTAAGCATTTTATTTGGAGAACTCTCTTGTGGATCTTGGTATGAGGTATGTGGTTGCATTATTGATGAGATATTGATATCAGTAGAAACAACAGAAATTTCATAAACAAAAGAAACAACGGATTATCAATTAAAGTGAGAGAGGTATTAACAGATTGGTCTACATTTATATTTCAGGGTGGTTGGACGGGGCAAAGAAAGGGGGTGGTAACCTCCTTACAGTTGGAACCGGTAAATTAGGGAGTTGGAGCTTCCTTCAGGTTGAAGCCTGTAAATAGGGCGTTGGAGTCTCCTTCCAGTTGTAGCTGGAGAAATAGGAAGTTGGTGCTTCCAATGAATGTACTCTTTGATAAATAAGAAAATCATTCCATGGTTTTCTCCTACATTGGGTTTCCACGTAAAATTTTGGTGTACTATGTTCATGTGATGTTTATGCATTGAATTATGGTGTTGATGATATATTGAATGGTAATTATAAAGTATTGAACATTATTGGAGGTTTTACATTGAGATTAAAAGTACTAATTGTGCTCATACTGATTCACTTCCCTTCTCAGTATTCCAACAGAAATATCTTCTTGTGTACTTTAGATTCAAATTTAATACGACTAGCTTAGTGCACAAAATATTGAAACAAACTAAAATTGAAACGAAAGAAGCTAACAAAATAACACACCATCCACATAATGAATATAAGATGTACCCTGGTAAAACCTAGTTGAAGGTGAGGCATATCCCTTGCTTTTTGCTTCTCAATTATGAAATGAAAATACAAAGAAAGTACACTCATTATGGAGTTTCCATGACAACAATGGCTTAGATGGCTGCTATAAGATATTCTACTTCCTTTATTATGCTCTAATATCCCACTCTCAATGTTCTACTCTCTATGGAACATTACGTAATACAATAAGAATGGAACCTCTTTCTATCTTATTGGCCTAGTATTTCACATGGCTTGATAATTTTCTAGAGTTAGGGTTAGGGTTTTTGTATGCGTCCACTCCCAATTAGAGTTAGGGTTTTGGATCCTCTAAAATATTCTTGAAATTACACACATTACTAGCTCCACATGTGTGAGTAATGGATGTTGATGTGGCATCCACTAGGTATCCTAGTGATAAACAAGATAGGACCTCAACTTGTGGGAGACATAACTTCCTCATATGAACTATAACTAAGGTGATTTTCACACCATTAGAAATATTTTGATGCGTAGAATAATGTTAAGAGGTTGGGAACTTGTTCACAAAGTTATGACCCTAAAAATAGTCAGTTGATACCTTAAACAAGCTACATAAGTTTCTAGACCCTAAATCACCAAAGCAATACCTAACCCTAAAATGGGCCCTACAAGTCAATATCTCCAATTTTCCACCCATAAACTACCAAAATAGATGAAAAAATATATAATTATCCATTATAGATCAAAACTTAAGGGTTTAGTTGAGGGTGCAAGCCCCCAATTAAATCCATAATCACTTAGGATGCTTCAATTCGAGTCTATGGCATCCCAAATATGTTTGGACTTGTTATTTATGGAGTCAAAATTATTCAAACCTCCTTAACCCTGACTAATTTCTTTGTGGAGAGTGTATTGTGATTTTAATAATAAACTACCATGTCCTTGTTCCACATCATGTGTAATAGAGAGGTGATTTGGGCCTAAAATCCTATGGTATATTCTAACAAAACTCTCAATACTGACTCAAATGAAGCGGTATGAATTTTGTGCATGATTCGGGCCCTCTAATAGCTAACCTAATGTACACCTATTCCTTGAGGTCTTCCCTTACCTATTTATACAATTCAATTGATTTTTGTAAACTCTCTTCAATTATTCTTTATTTCTCTATTTATCTTGTAGATACACCATAAAATTTGTGTCACATATTCATCTATCTCTCTTCGATGTCTCCCATGCTCTTAGGCTACTTGCATATGTCATCTCCAACAACTCAATAGGGACCTCTTATGATTAGCTTAGGTCCAACCTTGAAGGGTTGTTGATTCAACCTAGGGAATCTTCATTAAAATAGTTCTACTCATACCTTGGATGATTCAACCCTACATCCTCAAGGGAGGTTCCATCACAAGTATAACAAGGGAGGTATCGCCCCCCTTAATGAAACTTGGGTCTCTCTAGTTAGCATTACTATTGATACATATTTTATGGTAGTATATTTAGTGTTGTTTGTGTGTGTGTGTGTAGGGACCAAATTTAATTAAGTCTAATAAAATCCATAAATTGAAACAGATAAGATTACTTCTACGCAGAAAGGCTAAGTAATTTCTTTCATTCAGCATATAAGCAGGTTAAATTAATTAACGAACAACAATATAGTGAATTACATAACAGAATAAAAAAATACCTCTGCCTGATGCTAATTCCCGCGGATCTGGTTGTCCTTTCCCTGCTACTTTTCCCAGCTTGATGCACTGACCAAACCCTGCCCAAAAAGCCGACTAACCACCTAGCCAACTAGGAGCAGCATGTCCGTCTCCCTAGCTCCAGGATACCATAAGGAATCCTGGCCCCCGTGCCCAAAACCCCCAGCAACCCCGTGCCCCCTGCAATGGTTCACCAAAACTCCAGAACCCAAATCCTCAAAACCAGAAGATGTCCAACAGAAATACAGACCTCAGAAATACAGACCTCCTGCCAATAATGCTCCTTCCCCCAATTTCCATAATGCCCCTCCCGTAGGACTCTTCCCCATCATATCTCCCCCTTCACCGACTCTCCTCCCCTCCATTAATTACCTTATCCCCTCCTTTATTACATTATCCCCTCCTTTATTATCTTATCCTTTCCTTTATTATCTTATCCTTAACCTGTCATACGTAAAGTTTCATAAGGATTAAATTAAAGTTATTAAGCCCCTTAATTTATTACCCAAATAATTGAATGTGTTATGTAATCAATTAATTAATTAATTAATCAATTAATTAATTAATTAATCAATCAACAGTTATAAACAATTAATTAATAATTAATTAATTAATTAATATTATTAATACTAATAATTGTTTAACTAAAACCATATTAGGACAATTAATTATCTAATTAATTTTACTTAATAATCCCTATGCATCTATTTAACTAGGGTTGTTACAGTGTGTGTGTGTGTGTGTGTGTGTGTGTGTGTGTGTGTGTGTGTGTGTGTGTGTGTGTGTGTGTG
>ML809961.1:0-18437 GCA_009831015.1 Picea engelmannii | reverse complement strand
ATGAAGGTCCAATCTGTTGATTGAATGAAGCATTCATGTTCTATTCCAGTAATGGAAATCCAATGTGTTGTTTGAATGAAGCATCCGTGTGTTTCCGACAATGGAAGGCCAATCTTTGGTTTGAATAAAGCATTCGCGAATGGTGTTCAGATACTTATCAACATTAAATTTATAATATTTTTATAACAATATTTATTACAATATTATCTATTGTTAACCATTAAATTTATTACATTATTATAATAATGCAATTATAAATGGTTGTTGAAAGAAGAACACTGGTGTGCTCAATTCCACCTCCCAAATACCATTGGGACCAATTCCCCACCCATCTCCCAGGCCTATTGGGAGCTCAGACAAGAAAAAGACGACTTCGATAACTGGAAAAGAGCGAGAAATAGCTACATCCTCTCTTTTGACGGGGCCTCCAAGGGCAATCCCGGACAAGCAGGTGGAGGAGGCCTCATTGAAAAACCAAATGCAGGAATTCTGTTGCGCTACGCAATTGGACTAGGAACAGCTTCCAACAATCACGCCGAGGCATTGGCGCTCTGGCAAGGTCTTTGCCACGCTCAAAGCATAGGCATTCGGGATTTAATAATCATAGGGGACTCCCAAATGCTGATTCAAGCCATAGTCCTCACCAGAACAACCCAAAACGCAAAACTAAACAATCTAATAGCCAAAATCCGACTGCTTCTAAGGGGATTGGATTCATATCAAATCTACCATGTACTACGGGAGCTAAATCACAATGCAGACTTAGAAGCCAATAAGGGAGTCGAGCTGGAGGCAGGACAGTCACTGGTCAATGAGTACCAATCCCAGGTGGATCTCCCATGATTTTCCCAATGCCCAAAGGAGATTTAAATCCGAATGCAAGGACGAGCATAGCTAAGCTCGCGTCAAGACCCATGTTGGTACGCCGGATTGAGGAAATCCATCCGCACGCGCCCAAGCGACCCTCCCACCTGATCTTGAAGGTTTACAACCCCGCGCCCATACCTCTCGGGGCCAACAATGCAGGGAAAATGATGACGGGAGGCTGCTCAAGCTTAAATCCCGACTCGCCCACAACAATTTCGCAGTTCACTCGCAGACACGCCCAGAGCAGACGAAGACGACCCAAGGAATCGAATTCAGGGGAACCAGATATGGCCGCAAGTTCCAGCCGCCCCATCCCTATAGAAGAACGCCTCAAGCAGTTGGATGAAAAACTGGAAAAGCTAAAGAATATGCTCCAGTTCCAGCTGGACTTCTTGGAAAATCTTGATTCCGAGGCTGGGAGTTGGATGGAGCAGTTAGAACAAGACTTATCCTTTGTCAAGATTGGGTTCACTGAAGAACTCGACAAGCTGCATCAAGAATTGAAAAGTCCACAAGAGAAGTTCGAGGACCGAATTGGAGATCTAGAGGACAAGTTGTCCAAGCTGAATCTTGAATGGGGAGAAAGCTCTGAGAAGTAATGTGCCCACAGCGCTGAATGCTCCAGTCTGAAGATTCCTAAGCATCCTAGCATTTTGTATAGAAGCTAGGTCACTAAATAAATTTAGTATCAGTTCCATCACAGACTTGGGAAGCAATTTCACCGGTCTTTAAGTATTGTATCCCTCTTTTGCAGGCAACAACTCTGTGTAGCCATGCCTTTGTAACAGATTTGTGGCTCTGCCATTTTTAATACAAATCCCTTTACTCGTTACAGTCAAAAAAAAAAAAAAATTATAAATGGTTGTTGCAATTAACCATTAATGCAACAACCATGTATAAATTGTAACAAATATTATTATAAAAGTGATTAATTGTTACATTATTAATTAAAATATTTATAACAATATAAATTGTAACAAATTTGTAATGGTTGTTGCAAATATTATTATAATAATATAAATTGGTTGATATACATCGGCGCTATTTATAATAACCATTATAAAAAGTTTGTTGCATTATCATCTTAATATTTTAATTTATCCAAATTTATAAATTAAAATATTTTTAATTTAATGTTACATTATAATAATTATAAATTAAAATGGTTAATAAATATTGTAATTAATCACTTTTATAATATTTTAATTTATCTAAATTTATAAATTAAAATATTTTTAATTTAATATTACATTATAATAATTATAAATTAAAATGGTTGATAAATATTGTAATTAATCACTTTTATAATAATATTTATTACATTTTATAAATGGTTGTTGCATTATTATAATAATGTAAATATAAATTAAAATTTGTTACAATTTATATTATTATAATAATGGTTTGGTTCTTGCAAACTTGTTATTATAATATTTAAATAATGCAACAACCATTTATAAATTTAACCAATTTATAAATGGTTGTTGTATTATTACAATTATATGTTACAATATTATTTATAATAAATGTATATATTATTAACATAAAAGTGGTTGTTGTTAGGTATTCAAATTTATAAATTAAAATATTAATGTAACAAATTTTTAATAAATTTTGATAAAATTTAAAATAAATAATAATTAAAATATTATAATAAATAATGGTTAAATTTATTATAATATAAACTCCATTAGCGAGTGGCGTTCAGATTATAAAGCATTTGTGTTCTATTTAAGTAATAAACACTATTTTAATTATTTATATATTAAAAATTTCTAGATTTTTTTTAACTATATAATATATAATTAAAAATATAGTTTATATAGTTGTAAATGACCATAACACTCCTCTTTATTTTAATGGTTTCAGAATATGGATTTGAATGAAAGTTTTCTATGGATAGGAGACTTGTATCAATAATAAATCCTTATAACAATAATAAATCATCATTAAATTTAAGTTGATTTTCCATCAATGTCTTTAGAATTGGTATAAATTGTGATCTGCAATTGGTAAAACAAGTTGATTTCCTTTAAATGTTCTTAGGACAAATATAAATTATCATCTATAATGTATAAATCAAGTAGATCCATAAATTATCATCTATAATAAACAATATAATTCATCATCTACAAAGATCCATATGATTTGTTATCAATGTTCTTATAATAACTATAACTCATTAAACGATTTGTTGTTACAATGTGACGAACATAGTGTCGAGTCTTTCAATTTGACGAACATTACGTCGAGTTTTGCAATTTAACGAACATAACCATATTTTCGCAATGTGATGAACATGACTTGCCATAACCATATTGTCGCAGTGTGATGAACATAACCATATTGTTGCAATGCCATGAGCATGACTTGCAAAAACCACATTATCGCAATGTGATGAGCATAACCATATTGTCACAATGTGATGAACATGACTGGTCATAACGATATTGTTGCAATGTGATGAACATCACCCCATTGTCGAAATAAATATCCGGTCATCGCTATGTGATGAACATACGACATTTATTTTCATCACATATCCATTCGACATATGATGAACATACGACATTTATGTTTATCACATTACCACTTTTTACTTAAATGACATGTCATTGTAATGTGATGAACATAAACCCCTCGTCACAATATCCCCGTCATCGTCGCAATGTGATGAACGTAGCTCGATCATTACCATGTGATGCAAATATCTTGTCGTCGTAATCTGGCGAACTTATCCCCTCCCTTGCAATGTAACGAACATAACCATATTGTCGCAATGTGACGAACCTAGCCTTATACGCTGAACATACGATGTGACGAACATAACCATATTGTTGCAATGTTACAAACCTAGCCTTATACGCTGAACATACGATGTGACGAACATAACCATATTATCACAATGTGACGAACATAAATATGGTTGACCTTGATTGACCATGACCATGGTTGACTATGGTTGACCAAGGTTGACAATGGTTGAACATGGTTGGCCATAACTATAGTGTCACAATGTGACGAACACAACGATATTGTCGCGATATGAAGAACATGAGTGGTCATAACAATATTTTTCGCAATGTGACGAGCATGTCTTGTCATAACCATATTGTCGCAATTTGATGAATATAACCATATTGTCGCAATGTGAAGAACATAACCTCGTCATCACAATGTGATGAAAATAACCATATTGTTGCAATGTGATGAACAGAACCTCATCATCCTAATGTGATGAACATATCCTCATTGTCTGTAACACAAATATCTTATCATCATAATGTGAAAAAACAACATACGAACCTGGCCTTTTACACTGAACATACGATGTGACGAACATAACCATATTGTCACAATGTGACGAACATAAATATGGTTGACCTTGATTGACCATGACCATGGTTGACTATGGTTGACCATGGTTGACTATGCTTGACCATGGTTAACAATGGTTGAACATGGTTGACCATGGTTGACAATGGCCGAACATGGTTGACCATATCCATATTGTCATAATGTGACGAACACAACGATATTGACCATGACCATTGACCATGGTTGGCAATGGTTGACTATGGTTGAAAATGGTTGGCCATAACCATATTGACAATGTGACAATTTCATCAAAATAGCTTCATCGTCGCAATGTTACGTGAATATCATGTCGTCATAATGTGAAAAACACTTCCAAATTTCACTATCTAAATGTCATATGTAGTCTTGGTCAACTATGGTCATGGCCACCCATGGTCACCTATGGATAACAACTGTCAAACTTGGTTAACCATTGTCAACCATAGTCAACCACAGTCAACCATGGTCATAGTCAACCAAGGTCAACAATAATGAACATCAAGCATAGTGAAGGTCTACGAAAGTTAACCATGGTGAAGGTTTATGGAAGTTAACCATGGTCATGGTCAACCATAATTAACCATGTCAACCATAGTGAACCTTTCCTTCCCAAAGTCAACAAATTTCTACGATGAACATACGACATTTGTGTTCCTCACATTGCCATTCTTTACTTAAATGACATGTCATTGCAATGTGATGAACCTAAAACCCTCGTCCCAATATCCCCATCGTCGTCAATATGTGACAAAAAATATATTGTCGTCGCAATGTGATGAACATAGCCCCATCATTGGAATGTTATGCAAATATCATGTCATCATATTGTGATGCAAATATCTTGTCGTCGCAATCTGACGAACATGGCCTCATCATCACAATGTCATCAACATAGCTTCATTGTCACAATCTTTCGCGAATATCATGTCCTCATAATGTGACAAACACTTCCAAATTTCACTATCTAAATGTCATTCGTAGTCTTGGTCAATTATGGTCATGACTAACCATGATCATTTATGGACAACCACTGTCAAACATGGTTAACCATGGCCAACCAGAGTCAACTATGGCCATGGTCAACCAGATTCAACTATGGTCATGGTCAACCAAGCTCAACCATAATGAAGTTCATCCATAGTAAACGTCAACCATAGTGAAGGTCTACAGAAGTTAACCACGATGAAGGTCTATGGAAGTTAACCATGGTCATGGTCAACCATAATTAACCATGTCAACCATAGTGAACCTTTCCTTCCCAAAGTCAACAAAGTTCTACCAAAGTTAACCATGATCATGACCATCTATACTGAAGCATGGTCATTGTAAATTATTGTATTAATGTATTAATACTTTAATAATGCATTACTAATGTATTAATGTATTATTACTTTAATAATGTATTACTAATGTATTAATGTATTTATTACTTTAATAATGTATTTATTAAGGTATTAATACTTTAATAATGTATTACTAAAGTATTGATACCTTTTTAATGTATCAATTCTTTAAAATTATTTTTTTAATATCAATACTTATGTTTTATTATAAATATTAATATTAATATTTTAGTGTATTAATAATGTATTTAATGTATAAACTAATTAATGTATTAATTAATTAATACTTAATGTTATTTAACAATATTAATAATAATAAATTCATTATTAATAATGTATAAACTAATTAATGTATTAATGTATAAATTAATAAATATTTTACATTATCAGTTACATTATTAATGTATTAATACTTTAATAATGCATTATTAATGTATTAATACTTTAATAATGCATTATTAATGTATTAACTAATTAATACTTTAATTATTCCCCGGATGGAGTGTTAGGGCGGCGAACGTGGCAGACGGAGGGGGCAGGCACCAGCCACCAAGGCATAGAGCCACGTGACGGGCTCGTGCCACAGCCCGTCACCTTCCCATCCGATTAAATAGCCTTTACTGTGATTAGAGGGCGCATTTATGAAATTTTCCTCTCCATATCCGCGTCGTCATTTGGATTGGGTAGCGATGGTTATCACTTGTCTCCGCTTGCATTCTAGAGGACTCTCCCCATTGCATCCATGGCCGCCATGGCCTAATCCAGATAGAATTCTCTGGTTCCATGCAGCCCCTATTCACCACCAGGTCACACACCTCTGCATAGTGTACCTTTTCTCGCCGGCTAATAACAAATATCACCCTATGCCACGTCCCAGGGGAAGGCCGCGAAGGGGCTCTCCCTGGAAGCCTCGTCGACCCTCGGTCTCTCCCCCCGAATCACCTTCCATATGCTCCTCCCCCCCGCTCCAGTCTGAGCATCTCTTGGCTTCCTCTCATGATCCGTCGAACTTGCAGTTTGGTTGTTTGGCAATAATACCCTGGCTGTCGTGCTCCTTCCCGCACCTTTCGGTGGATTTCACTGCCCCCACACCAGTCCCTGACCCTCTGAGAAACTCAAGCGGTGAGCCTCCTCCACATCGCAAGCATGAGGGTGCTGGATACCAATTCACTGATTCCTTCAACAGCATGCAGTTCAGAGACAGCCTAGCTATCCTTCACGGCCTAGTTTTTGAGCTTCGCCAAGGGGTGGAGGATCTCCAGCTCCGCCTACAAGCAACAGATGAAAAGGTGGAGGTCTTTCTTCAGACTCTCTCCTCCATGCACGCAACTTTCTCCTCGGACTCGGCAGAAGCGACCCCCATGGAGGAACCCAGAGCAGCTCCAGATGAAGGACATGACAGGACGCAACGCTCAGCAGCGATGGCACGAGAGCAGGGCACGCGAGAGCGCATTGTTGCAAAGACTGACTCGGTAGGGATACTGATGCAAAATGCTATCACAAAGGATGATGGAACCATGGGCGAAGTGCAAGTCGACCGGCAATGGGCAAACCAGGTGACGTTTGTCGAGGAGGAGCCCTGGACAGAGGACCTCCACGCCACGTGGCCGGGCTATATACCAGGTGTCTAAGTCTATARTGTTTCACAATGTCTTGTCAGCCTTTTGTTAGTCTTAGTTGATAAACAATTTATATAGGACCACTTTTCTTAGCCTATCATACTATCTATGYTGGACACATTTGTTGGCTGGACTRGTTTCCCCTCTGTTGGGGCAGTCCAGTAATTACAACATTTCTATCACTATATTTTGTAACTTTGCCTCAGTTCTGGAAGGTTTTTAATATATGATACTTCTTATTTAAAAAAAAAAATTAATACTTTAATTATTTATTATTAATGTATTGATATTTTAATGATGTATTTATTAAGGTATTAATATTTTAATAATKTATTGATATTTTTTTGATTTATTAATTATGTAATATTAATGTTTTAATATAAATATAATATTTATATTTTAGTGATTAATAATATTATTAAATACATTATTAATATTATATTTAATGTATTAAGTTCGAGTTGAGAGGGAGAAGTGTCAATTTTAGATGATGTAACTTGTATTAGAGAAGTGTCATGTTGAGAGGTATAAACTTGGATTAGGGTAGTAGATCATGTGCCTTGCTGGGAAGATGAAGGATTCTTCCATTGAAAGATACGACATTCAACAGTAGTATGAGTATTGTGCTAATAAGACTTGCATGTATAAATTAATTAATATACTTTACATTATACATTAATGTATATATTAATTAATACATTACATTATTAATGTATTATTTTATTACTCTATTAATATTTTTGTAATGTATAAATTTATTAATTAATGAATACATCACACTATTAATGTATCAATCAACTACATTATATATTAATGTAACGTAATACTTTAATTTATAGATTACATTTATACATTATTATTATTTATTATATTAATGCAATACATTACATTAATAGATCTCATTAATGTATATACATTAATATAATAATTAATTAATATATTAATTATGTATTAATATATTAATGGTGGTCCAGAAGATTTGTCGGTCATCAATTAGCAACAACCACTTTTATGTAAAAAGTGGTTGATATACGCTGATCGACGTCATTTTACACCTTTTTAAATTAATGGCATCGATCAATGTATATCAACCACTTTTTACATAAAAATAGTTGTTGCTAGTATGTAATATATATAGTTTTTATCGTGTGTGACCGTAAGATATTATTGTAATAATAATTCTTTACGATAAAATATTAATGTAGTAATAATTTATTTTAATATAAATCTTCTAAAATACTATTGTAGTAATAATTTATTTTAATATAAATCTTTTTTATAATTTCTTATAGAAAAGAAAGGAAGAGGGTTTAAAGTTTAATTTTTTATTGACTTAGTCTGATCATTAAATTGGACATTATTTTAACTTTCTTTTATATAACAGGTCGCCATTCCATGAACCATAGCTCGTGTTTTAATGCTTCTCTTCAAATAAGCTAGCGAGGAAGGAGGTTGAAGAGGTCTTTGGGTTTGAGAAATAGAAATTTAATTAAGAGAAAGATATCCATTAATTTTATTGGTAATTAAATATTTAATTTGATGATTAAAAAGTTACATTTAAAGAATGATAAAGTTAAAAGTTAAATTTTTTTATAATGAATGGATTATAAAATTATGGATTATAAAATAATAATTTTATGTATGAAATTTTAATTTTTTTATTTTATTTTTATATGAAAAGCATAATTTAATTTAATTTGTCAATATAAAAAGGTTACAATGAAGTTAATCTTTCAATTTGAAATATAATCTTTTTCATCAAATTTGATTAGTGATGGTGATCATTTTGTAAGCATACAAGTTTATAGCCTATTTATAATAGTTATGGCAATGTGGCAAGCACACAATAAGGATGATGTTGTTCACGGGGCTAAAGCATTGAATTAACAATATGGAATTTTCACTTATAAGTTGAAGGGGCTAAAGCATTGAATTAACAATATGGCATCTTCACTTATAATATGTTTTCGCGCAGTGTAAATGTTCTACTTTTTGGGTTTCTTTAGCATATTTCTCGATCAAATTTGCCCGAAATTCGACCAAAAATAATTGGAACTACAAATTCGAGTGGTTGAGTTTGTATAATCTGAGTGCCCTAGCGTTGAATCCATTTATGCATTCAAACATGCAATTTAAACAACAGAAAATGGCAATTTCACCAAGTTTTGTATGGTCGAATTCTGGTAAAAAATTTCAAAAGATAGAACGTTTAGACAACACCATATTTTTTCACGAGTCTCTCTTTGGAATGTTGAGAATGTAACTACAATTCAACTAAAAAAACTAACTTCCAAAGAAATTCACATAAATAATACATTTATAGTCATTGATTATCAGTAAAATGCCTTTTTAGGTTGAAAAAAACATTCATTGCATTACTATCATCGATGTCAGTGGGCCTTCTCTAGGAAGTGCATTGGATTTACTAATTGCTAACTATATTTTGATCTTCTAAAACAAACAACCTTTCAATGTTTCACCCTTCTATTTAAAAAAATTCTCTTGATTTACCGTTCAACTCAACATCCCCATTGCTATGCCATTTGTCGCATTCGCAAATTTTGCATCGACCCTTTCCATTTTGCTTGTCATCATGGTGCTAAGCAAATTATCAAATTTCCAAATATCGTAAAACATATGTACACCTTTGCTACTTTGTATGTCACTTAGGATTATCTGGCAAAAACTAAGCTACTTCACAGCTCTTGTATAATACCTATCTAGATCCATCTTAACTCCGGATTTGTCAAGTACCAAGACAGATCAAAACTCTTGAGGTGCAAACCTTTTTTAGAGTGCAAAACTTGAGGAAATATTTTCACCTAGAGTGATATGATCCCTCTCGACACTTGATAGATCCAGAGCTAAGATCGATCTAAACTAGTATTTGGATAAATCATAAAAATATTTATATGTGTGTGTTTTCCAAGTGTGTGTATTTCTTAAGATTTATATGTGTGTGTATTTCTTAAGATTTATTTGGATACAGATGCCCACTATCTTAAGGAAAGGTTGGAGGAGGCCAACCTCCCTACCTACAATAGTTCAAGATTCCCTTTGGAGAAGCTAATGCATGATCGCAATGATTGTTTTGTTGGAAGACACGATAGTAGATATTGGCATCCTTACATTGACCCTTTCTTTAGTTTTAAATTTTTAGTTTTGAATTTTAAATTGTGAATAGTAGAGATGCTTTATGTGTACTTACGAGAAGACAGATAACAAAACCAATTTCGTTATGCTTTGTAAATTTATAGTAACTAGCATACCTTCTAAGCGGGTGAATGGGAATGTCGAAATAATTTGAGGGAAGTTTTTATATTAATGTTGTTAATTGAAATCATAAAGATATTATAATTAAAATGATCATATTTGAGGTTGGTTCACTATTTTGATGAAGACCTTTGACAATAACTCTCGAATTGATGAAAAGATTATACATCTTGAAAAGAGAGTGTAAATCTTCACACTCAAGAACTTGATATATATTCTAGGTTAAATTCTATAATTAAATGTATAATCTTTAATGTATGAATTTATTTTCAACATGATGATGAAAATGTCAATGATGATGATGAAATTTTAAAATAATATGTTTTGGTTTCATATCTTTTGGTGGATAAAAAAATTAATAATAATATTTGCATTTAATGATGAAGAAATCAATTTGGATTATCGAATATTTTTTTTCTTTTTTCTTTTTTCTTTTTTCTTTTTTCTTTCTTGGAAAAAAAAACTTGTATATTCCATATAGAAATATACATGTTATGTATACATTCAAAAACTAGTTTTTTCAGACTCTTTTAAAAAACTAAACATTGCCCCGTGTGCTCTATTCTGACATCTTTCTAGCATAATTTTAGTTCCTTGCTATACAGACTTTTCAAAAACTAAAATTCAAATTAGAAAAATACTACAGACGAAACTCCATGGCTTCAATTTATGTTCCTTATGCAAACTCATAATAGCCAAAAGCACAAGTTCGCAGCTCCAATGCTTCTTTAGAGAGGTCATCTGCCTTTGTTGAGTTCTCACAGAATGTGGTGGAAAGACAGACTTTCAAAAGCTCTGAAATTAAGTCTGATATATCTCATTATGTTTTCCATAAATTGGTTTTGGATAGAATTTTTTTTGTTAGCCCAATCAATTACCATTTTAGAGTCCCCATACACCTACAGGGTGCTTACACCCTTTTCTTTTGTTGCCTCTAATAGAGTCAAGAGGGTAATCAACTCTACTCTACTATTAATCCCTCCTCCAGGTGCATATCTGATGTGAACATAGTGGATTGAACTGAGGTGTAATACCACACCCACACCACGCCTCAAGGGTTGGTCTTGGCTAGCATCATCAAAGAAACCCCATGGAGAAGAGTAATCAACGGCAGGAGGGATCGAGCAATGAGTCGTTTGTTTTCATGGATCCTCCTTGAACTGAGAGGCCATACTAAGAGTGAGTGTCGCAGTGACTTTCGGAGGGACTATCTTGTCATTGAAGACTGCTTTGTTCTGAGCCCACAAGATATTAGACACCATAATACCTGATAGCCCAGCATATAAGGATATTGATATTTCGTGGATCTAGGTTGTGTAGCACTCTTACAGTGAGTTCTTGGTCCATTTACCATGTGCCTTGATATTTTCTTCAATCATTGTCGTGACCTGGCCTGCATAAGAACATGAAATGAACAGATGAGATACTTATTCAAAATCTGTCTTGCAAAGAGGACATCTATATGGACCACACCATCCTCTCTTCTATCCAGTATCCCATGTCAACAAATTATTATTCATTGCAAGCCATAAAGTTATTTTTCATCTGGTCGGGCTTTTAAACTTCCACATGGGCTTGCACCACCATTGAGAAGGATCGGCTAGTCTATTTTCCATCCAAGCTTTGTATCCTAATTTTACTGTGTAGCAACCATCTTTTGGGTTGAGAGACTAGCTAAGGGAATCCTCGGAGTCCTAATCCAAAGATATGAAATTTTCACATAGAAGTCTTACTTAAGAGTTCCATTCTTCAGATAATTCAACAGGGAGACCGAGGATGGTTGCATTCTTCCATTTCAGACACCCTCTCGGTTGAGGAAATCCTATGCAGGCATCATTTAGAGTACGGATGTTATTTTCTCTTAAAATATTTATGAGAGAAGGGGATAGTCAGAACATTTCTCCTGATCCTAATCGGGGATCGACTCCAATACTCACATTCCTTCTGTTGCCAATTTGCCATATCGTCCAATTCCCTACCATTGAAAAATCCTCCACCAAAGATTTCCATACTTTGGAGCGTTTGGAAGATTTCGATGGAGAGAGGAACCATTATGCCACAAATAAAGTTGGGAAATACTTGGAGTTCATTATTCTCATCCACAGTGTGGAGCCCTAGGTCATTCACCAAAGGTCCCAACCTGGTAGAGCCTTAGCGAAAGGGAGGATTTCCTTCAGACCCCAACCGCTTGCTTCCTTTGGGATTGCAATGGATTGCCAAGAAGTGAGATGGATTCCCCTTGATGCTTTTTGTCTTTCCCATAAAAAACGAGAGCATACCCTTCAAATTTTATCTAGAACTCCTTTGGGAACCACTGCAATTGTGTTCCAATACACAAGAATGATTTCCACTACCAATTTGACAAGAACCAATCAATCGCCTCTTGAAAGAAGTCTATTGACCCAGACTGAAATACTAGCCTCTACTTTTCTAATTATCCAACCCCATCCCTCCCTTCTGTAGCTATCAGGCTTAATGCAAAAGCCTAAACATTTGAAGCCTTCACTAAGGAGATTGCATTGGGCAGGAAAAAGATTGGTGAAGGAGGTTACCTCGGCATCTGAGCAGTGATTCAGGATAAGATTGGATTTTTCCAAATTTACTCTCATTCTTGTGGATCTGCAAAAAAGGTCTAAGATGTTCTTCAAGGTTGAAAGATCTCGTAAAGCTGCATACACGCCTATAAAAATGTCTTCCACGAACAACAGGTGAGAAATTGATTCGGTTTCTGACACTTTAATCCCTCTCAAAGAACCATTGGATCGATCCTCCTTTATCAGTCTTCTTAAGGCCTCCACTACTAGTAGGAAAAGGAAGGGAGAGAGAGGGAATCCTTGTCGAATCCCTCTGGAAGATCTCAAGAAAGGGGACGTAGAACCGTTAATGAGTACTGCGAAGGATGCGCTTTGAATGTATCCTATTATCCAGTTTACCACAGATATATTCATGCCCATCTAAATGAGAGCCAGGTGCAAGAAGGTCCATCCCACTCTGTCATAAACCTTTGATAGATCCAACTTGAGGATTGTCGCCTTAAGGTTCCTTTTTTTGACTGAATGGAGTACATCGTGGGAAATTTCTACTGCATCATGAATTTGCATGTTGAAAAGGAACCCAAACTACTCTTCACCTATGATCTCACTGATAATTGGTCTTAACCTTTTATAAATTATCTTTGCGATCAATTTATAGATAGCATTACAGCACAAAATTGGGTGGAAGTCCTCGAAAGATTCTGCATTTTGCTTCTTTGGAATTATGCATAAGAAAGTGGAGTTTAGTGGCCCGTAAACCTTTCCTTCATGTTGAGATTCCCTGACTACCAAAAGCAAGTATTCCTTAAGAAGATCATATAATGATTTGTATAACTCTATGGTAAATCCATTCGACCCAGGTCTCTTCCCGTTCTACATAGAAGTGAGTGTTGAACATAGTTCCTCCTTTGACACATCCTCCGTTAAATATTGATTCATTCCTTCTGTGAAGACAGATGGGAATTTTCTGACCACTTCTAGGATTTCTTAAATGGGACACCCAGTAAGTTCTAAGAAGAGATTTCTTAAGAAATTCACTCCTGCTTCTTCTTTCTCCTTGAATGAGTTAACCAACACATCATTCCCATCTTTGGTTTCCCATATTGAATTAAGGTTCCTTCGAAAATTCATGTACTAGTGGAAGAATTTTGTATTATTGTCTCCATCCTTGATCCATATAGCCCTATTATTTTGTCACCACTAGTGTTCTTCATCTTTCAACCATTTAGTCTGTGTGCTTTCTAAAATTTTGAGATCTTCAATTTGGTCATTAGTGAGAGTTCCTTCATCCCAGATTTGATAATGGGCCTTTAGTTGTTTCTATGTGTCCAATAAGGACCCTAATCTCCTTTCCTTCCAGATGGGAACCCACTTTTTGATAGAGTCTTTTAACTTTTTGAGACTCGCGGTGAACTGCACCATCATCAGAATATGTTTAAGAGGATTTATCCTGACCCAAGAATCATAGACCATCATCCTAAAATCCTCATCTTCGATCCAAACCTTACTGATTTTCATAGGGGGTGGGAGGGGATTTTGTGTTTGCATTCCACTAAAGGGATATCGGTTGGTGGTCTGAGATCCCTCCTACTTCAATCAAGGATTTGAATCTTAGGTTAAATTGTAGGAAAGCTTTGGAGACCAGAAACCAGTCCAAACATTTTTCCACTTCCTCTTCCCCAATTCTAAAGTTTCTCCATGTAGGGGCTAGTTTAACTAGCTCCATGTCAACTAACTTCAAACTTTCCAAGGAGGAGGAGAAGAAACCCCTTCGTATATCTTCCCTGGGGGTTTTACCCCATACCTCTCTCAAGGATAAAGTAAAATTCAGGTCCCCTCTGACTATCAAATAAGAGTCTGAAAAGACACCTGCATTTTTCAGATCTTCCCATAACAAAGCACGGTCAAAGTAGGGACCATAAATGTTGAAAATTGAAAAAGAGAAATCAAGATTTTTATGTTTTAAATTTATAGTAATAGAATTCTTCACCGAGGAGGAAGACATGGCCTAGAATTCAAGGCTCCTTCCTGTTATGAGGTTGCCAGACTGTCCATCTGCATCAATGGTATAAAAACACCAATTCTTAATCCATCTACTAAACATGGTCCTAGCCTTTTCTCCTCTGCACATGTTCTCCTAGATCAAAATGATGTCCGAGTTCAGGATCTGTAGAAGGCATTTGAGGGCCAATTGTTTCAGGGGGGACTACCCATCTACAACTAAAGGATATGAGCTTCATTGGGCCCTTGGGGGGAGGGTTGCACCCACTCTAAGGGCCCTTTTAATGGTAGCTTGTGTTCCTTTGTGAATTTGCACAACAGATTTTTCCTGAGCTTTGGAGAGGTATGAATTTCTTCCCACCTGTGACGGGGGAAAGGGGTCGAGAGCTAAACCTCCACTTGAAGCCCTCAGACACTGAGATCGAGATTTAGAGTGCAGATCATATCCCTTAGAAGGGATTAGAAAAGAGATAGAATACCTTCGGGGAGAGGAGAGGGGGCTCGAGACAAGGTTCTTACCTGAGACCTTAGATGGGGACCCAAGAGGGGGGTCCTTCTCATAGACAGAGTAGGGATGGGGATTCAAAATGGGGAGGGGTTCAAGCCTTGTTTCTAGGAAAGGGGGAGAGGGAGGGAAAACCAAGGGAGGGGAGTTTAAGGGAGCAAGGTCTAGGGGTAGAGGGGGACCTCCAAGCACAACCGTCGTAGTATAATCAATTAAAGAAATAATAGGAGGAGAGGGAGTAGAGGCAGATAGAATCTTACCAGGAAAAGAAGTCATCTTGACCATGTCTCCCACGGCCTCGCTCAACGCCACCATTTTTCTGGTTTGATGATAATATCTTTTTTTTTCCTTCAACGAAGACAACTTCCACCAATTTTTCTTTCCTTATGGTCAATTTTGGTCTCCATACTTTGCGAGAAGAGTGAATTGGGGGGCCACTTGCAAGAATTGGGCCCTAAAATTCCCAATCTCATGGCATCCATGACATCTAAAAGGTAACTTCCAATAGTCAATCTTTTGGTGCCAAATCTTATCAGCAAAAACAATGTCTTTGCTTCCTACTAACCCTTCCTTCAAGTGAACCTCTATCAAAATCCAAGCCCACTGTCGATCTTTTTTCAACGCCCAATTTGGTTCTAGTTTGAAAAACTTTCCCAAGTGGTTGCCTATTGCTTCCATGGCTTCATGTGTCCAAAAATCCAAGGGTAACCCTGGAAAAATCGCCCAAACATTTGTCACAGATACAGAGTCCTTTATAGGATCAAACTCGATTGTTCATGGTTTAAGAAGAAGGTTGGAAGGTCCCCAAGACCATTATATCTTTTGAATGTACTCACAATCCTCATTGGAAAGAAACATGAAAGAGAGCCATCCTCTTGAGTGGAGATGAGTTTCTGGGGTGTACCCCAGTAGGGGTTTCCAGTGATGTGTTATCCATGTTTCCAGGGCCTTTTCCCCCATATATTTCCTGATAAACCTTCCATATAACATCCTTTCAATGTACTACTAGACTTCTAAAATTGATATATCTTCCCCTACCACCATTTTGATGGGGACATTCTCCTTTATGCAATGTGTCACTTTTTTCCTGCTTATTTCTTCGGCAAGGTTTAGCAGGGATTCCTTTCCTCCCCCTTTCTCTTTTGCCTTAGAAACAGAGGGAGGATCTCTCTCATTCTGGGCCTCTGGGTGGGATGAGACAATTTTTTTGGAATGACAGGAAATACTATCGTCGTATAAGGCCCCTGCCTGGCCAGTGATCGCTGCAAAATATTCCTCTCCACCTGAGTCAGGATAGAGCTCTCAATTCTTACTGTCGGGAGAGTCATGTGGAGGAATTGAGAGAAAAGGTTGGGTGTTAGAGAACAAAATAAACTCGTGCATGGAAAAAATATGTGATCCAGGAGGGATCACTTTGTAATCCACTAGATCTTCCTCCATTGAGCCAAGTGTCTCAGGCACGCACAAAAAATTCCCTCTCACAAGATCAGGACGACGGGGATACAAACTCCAGCTCGGGCCTGGGGATAGGGATGGTCAGAAAATGAAAGGTGGTGCACAGAAAAGGAGTCAGGGAACGGGAAAGGGAAAGGGTCAGGGGAAGGGCCTGCATCCCTTGGGTTGATGCTAAGCCTTAGGAATCATCACAAAAATACTAAAACTACAGAACCCTTCATTGTTAGTTGGGATGTCAATGTCGAACTTATGATGGAATAAATCACCGTATTATCGAATCTTATGAAAAGTAAGGAAATACTTAGTTAACTTAAAAAAAAATATTTCTATATTAAAAAAAAAATCAAAGAAATGTTTCTTAATTATCATATTTTTTATTAACTAAAAATATATAAAAACATTGATATAGTAATATCATTAATTGATTTGTTGGATTTTGGTGATAGTGGTGGGAAAAAGTCCTCGGATGGGGTGCTAAAAAGTCAGCCAATCATCACCCCCAGAGCCACGTCAACAATCCCTTCACTAACACTGGATTTGACGCTCAACAACAGGCATTTATGATGGACACTCCGAGTTCTAGGCTTCATACGTGCAAAGATGGCACGTCGTTGTTCCATTTAGCTACGAGTCTTTAACCTCTTTTCCATGGAAAGCACAACTATCATTTCCATTCATGCCCTGAGGGTCTCTATGTACTTCCTTGTGTTTTTTCCTACATCCTCAGCTCCTAGTTTCCTAGCTTCAGCTTTAGTCCTCAAGGTGTGAATCTCACAGGCGTTTTGATTTCACCAGTTACCATGACTTAGAGCACAACCCAGCTTTGATTTTTCCTCCTCCTTCTCACCCGACTCATGTTCGACTATGTTGTTCTTTCATGCCTCGTGATCCAACCACCTTAGCTCATGGCTTCAGGGTTGCGACACACCATACGTTCACCCAGCCTCTCTAGAGTGCCACTGTTATAGTCATTTAGCCATGCAGCTTCATAATAATCCATCTCGTACCTATGAGGATGTGAAACCCAATATTTCTCAGCCTTCAACCTCTATTGCCATTCCTCCCAACCCAATCCTGGCTCATAGTATCCACCCCGACCCACATCCTCATCCTGGTTTCATAAAGGCACAAAGGGAAGTCATTCGAGAGCTTCGATGGGACAACGATGAGCATAAATTTCGACATGAACTAATGGAGTAACGTCTACACTGGTTGTTGGATTCAGGTGCAGAAGACCTCGAGAAGTGTTGCAGCGAAGAGGAGCCTCTCTAGGCCATCATGATTCCAAAATGGCCAGAGTCCTCCAAGCATTCATTTCCATACAGTAATCTCTCTAAATAGATTTTATGACAAACTGTTTTTTGGTTTTGTTAGTTTTTATTTGGTTTGGTAGTCAAGAGAACCATGTTACCAAGTATAACCAACCTCCTAAGTTGATGTTTAAGACTTATTGTGTAATTATGTCCGAGTTTAGTTTCCATAG
>ML809960.1:356403-373769 GCA_009831015.1 Picea engelmannii | reverse complement strand
CAGAATGAATGCAGTTCAGACAATACTCTGTGTGTCATGACTTAAATGATAATGCTGATGGTAGATGGTTAAACACAGAGTTAGAATGATTTTGTAGAATTGTGCTTTTGAACAGAAATAGCAATCTTAGCCTTTGAGTACTAAACTGTTTTGCTTCTGTTTATGATTTCATAGGAAATGCTCAATTTTGAGTTAGTCATCAAAATTCAAATTCTTAGGATAGGTGTGTGCTTTATTTTTAGGATAGCATTCGAATAAAAGACTAGACACTTGCCTGCACATACTGTGTATTCAGCTCGAAGTATACTAGCCCTGGTTTGACAATTTAGTGATTCAGGACACTTAAAAGCTACAATTTAGCAGCCTGACACCTGTGAGCATTCACTCCAAGTGAGAGCATTCACTCTAGGTGAGAGAATTGTTTGGAATTGATTTCCCAAGGTTCCAAGTTGTAGCTACATGGCTCTGAGACTTCCTTTTCGGTGATCAATGTGGATATTGGTGGCCACCCACCTATTCCATATTCCAACTGACTCATCTACACAATTTTCAGTTCAGTATGTTTCTCCGTAATGAGGAAATTTCTTTGTAATTGTGAGTTCTTCACTTACAGGGCTATCTTGAATCCCTACACAACATCCAGGTGGATATTGGTGGCTGCCCACCTATTCCAACTAGCTTATTTTGAAATTTTTCATGTCAGAACATCTTTTTGTACTTTTAGGGCCATTTTGGGGCTTTAAAAAACGTTTTCTTGGATTTCCACATTCAAATTGTAGACAGAGTCTAATTTTGACTGTGTACTTCGCGAGAAGACCTTTCAAACAGGCTATCATGTGCCTAAAACAGATATCATATGCAAAAGTTACGACCCTGAGAAGTTAATGTACTAACTTACTCAAACGATGCCCACATGAATTTTGACGTTTCATCTCCTAGGGTTAGGTTTTTGGATGTCTAGGGTTTTGGAAATCATGTTGATCATAAAAAGGCCTTCATAGCCTCATTGTAACAATCTTCTTGCGAATGGTCATAGCCATCACATCTTTTCTCATAGATAAAGATGCCACCATTCTAGCGAGTCTTGCACTCTGTATTTTTACAATCTCTTTACAATTATTTCATTAATAGAAATCAAGCATCGTTGTATTTCTCTATTTCTGGAAATTTTCATGAGTATTTCATTGTAATTTCTCTGCTTTCATTTCATTATGAAAATAATATGGATCAGTGGTATCAGAGTATGCTACTCTTTATCATTTTTCAATGCATGTCCCCGATGAGGTCCGAGTATATCAAGTTAGGTCTCAATCTTGTCTCTCTTGAGTAAAATCACTCTCGCACACCCAATAAACCCTCGAAGGAGGCAGAAAAGAAAAATGGTGGAGCAAAATATTCTATTAACATGTTTCTTGAGCAAGCTCTCATGCGACAGAGGGACGAAATGATAGAGATTTTTTCACATGGCCTTCAATGCCTTCTGATAGAAATAGGTGCATCTTCATCAAGCGACCATTTTGGAAGAACCTCTCCCTTCAAGGTACAAGTTAATTTTGATATTCCCATATTTGAAGGTCAGTTAGATGTGAATTCCATAGAAAAATGGTTAAATCTATTAGAAGGTTATTTCTCTATTCAAAAATTTTCCGACAGGGGAAATATCACCTTCGCACTCCTCAAGGCTCTCCCCCATGTCAAACATTGGTGGGAAACTTACTGGGATCAATGTTCCACAGAGGAATCTGGACTATATAGGGTCAATCCCACTTGGGATTTTTTTGTGTATGTGGTCAAGAAAAAGTACTATGTTGTTGATAAATATGAAGACCAGTACATGAGATAGACCACACTGTGGCAAGAGAAGAGCCAAACAGAGCCAAGGTTCACAAATTCTTTCCATACCTTGCGCACCAAGATGGGTATTAAAGACTCTGAGTGGCATATGACTCTAAAATATCATGGGGCTCTGCATACGTACATCCAAACCAAAATGGATTTCCTAAACATCTCATCATTGGGAGATGCCTATCGATATGTTGTCAAAATCGCGCAGAAATTTAGGCACTAGAAAAAATTGAAATTCAGGTCTACAAATCTGCAACAAACAAATCATGGTAAAGACAACCCTAAAAAAATGACCTCTACACAACCAGTCCAAGACACATGACAAGAAGGGTAAAGGAAATATGAATAATGACACTCAGAAGTGGTGTGACTTCCACAAAATCCCCTGACACAACACTGGTGAATGTCACTCGAAACAACCATTGGTAGTATAGTTCAAAGACATGGAGCCGAACCATGATTCAGAATCCGATCCATAAAATATTGAAAATAGATAGATCATTGATGCAAAACCCTCTACTATTGTCACAACCACAACAATTCAACCAGAAGAACCAGTAGATCTTGAAGAAGGGGAGCGCCTCTTCCATTCACAAATGTGGGTGAAGGGTACCCCGTTTCATTTCATTGTTGATAACGACAACCATGAGAACCTCATCTCAGCTAAGGTCATCAAACAGTTGGGGTTGTCGACAACACCACACATGCAACCATACAACATCGGGTCCCTTCACCAGGGATGAGATCTCCATGTCATCCATCAGTGTCGCATGTCCTATGGCATCCATCCCTTCAAGGATGAGGTAGTGTGTGATGTTTCCCCTCTTGATGTTTGTGATGTTTTTTTGGGACAACCATATATGTGGAAACGTCATATTGTCTATGATTCTAGACCTCTTAGTGTCATTATTACTCTGGGAGGTCAGCTCTATAGGATACCAGAGGCAGTTAGGACTACTGCTCCACCAAAACAGTGCCATAAGGTAATCTCTCATACTACAAAATTAATCCTCCTCATAGTCTATTAAAAGGATTTTTTTGGCCTTTGACCAGGTTTGGAAGAAATGGTGGTCATGTTTGACCATTTTTGGGACTTTGAAAAGATGGTCGAAGATGGAGCGCCCAAACGAAGCAAAGATCGTGAGCTATCACCCATTTTGTGGGATTTTAGGGATTTTAGGGTTTATGTAACGGGTATGGGATGTCGGCCCATGGGTTTACCCATGTTTAGGCCCTTTTGTAAATGTATAAATAAGTAGCTAGGCAATGTAAGTAGAAGTCATTTTTTGAGTTCATGGGAATAGTGCATGACTAGAGTATGTTAAGACTTGCAGAGCTAAGTGCAAGTGATTGTAAGAGGCTTTGTGCACAAACTATGTAAGGCTTTGTGTCGTGACTTGATTTTGAGGAAGGTGGATCTAGTGCGTTGTGCACAGATCACCTATCCAGTGTGGAGTGAGCCCTGTGGCTCTGTTCCTGTAATAATATTGAATGAGACTAATAAATAAGAAGAAGAGTTGGTGGACGTAGCCCCATACTGGGGTGAACCACGTATATCCTTTGTTGATGTGCTTTGTGTTATGTTGTTCATGGTATTTATGCATCTATTTTCTTAGTGCATTGATTTTATATATGATATATAGATCTATGAATTCTTAGTTATTTATGATGTGAATGAATGTTAGATATGGACTTATGCTAAGTGCTTAGAAGGGCTTGACCTGTCTATTACAAGCGTTGTTCTATATTTAGGGTTTGATATTCGATGTGAATACGAATCGTATCTTAATTCATATCGTTGGCTAAGTGCTATGTTAAGTGTTGTAATCACATATCTGTGTCCCATCTTGGTTGTAGACACCTGAGTCCTACAACCCTCCCTGCCTCTACCTCGAGTGAGACTTCATCTGCTTCGTAGGTGTTGCCAAACGGGTTGATAGTTAGGGTTTTGTCGGTGCATTGTTGAAGCGTTGAACCCTGGGTCTGCCCCTGTGCCAACAAATGGTTATGTTGTTGAGATCTGAAACTGTGATTTATGGGAACTAAAGAAAAGAAAAATATTTGTGTGTATATCTATTGTTGTAGTGCGTAGTATTCTACTTGACGTGCGAAGCTCTGTGCTAAAAAGAGAAGTCCAATATGAATAAAATAGGTAATATCTTAAAGATTTGTTCTCTAGTAAAGGTAATATAAGTGGAAATGTTTTCTTCGAAAGTATGAATTTAGGTTTGTTTGACAGATTTTGTCCTAGTCTAGAAACTAGGGCACAACTAGAAGAAAGAATATTTGATATGAATAAATCTGATAGAGATAGTGAAAGATATGTTATTCCTATGCATAGAAAGAATTTTTGGACTAACAAGTGGATGCAGGACCCTAGAAAGAAATTTTTCATATTGTAGGTCCATCGTTGTGATCCTAGTGCGCAGTATAGGAAAGGTTGGGGATCATTTAAGAGAAAGAGAGGATTGACATTGTGTTATAACTGTAGAAGACTAGGACATCCTTCTAAGGAATGCCTTGGTATAGGTCCTATTTGTCTCTATTGTAAATTTTTTGGTCATGAGGTTTTGTATTGCCCTAGAATGATTGCTAAAGTTGAAAAGATGAACCTAAGACAAGAAAACTATGAAGAAGGTCAAGAAACTAAGGATGTGTTAGAGAACCATAAAGAATCAGAATCTATTTTATTACAGCTGAAAGAAACAGTGAATGATCACAGAGACATCATTCTACCAGAGATCTTAAAATAAAATAAGTGCATAGAAACAACAATAGGAGACTTCGACATAGACTGTGTTTTGGACGAGGAAACACATGTGGATATTATACCATAAATCACTTGGGAAATTTTGGGAAAGCCTGACATGATTCCTTCATTGGGAAGGATAGGATTGTTTAATGGAAAGATGATAAACCTATGTGGAAGAGTTACTAATGTACCTATGATTGCCCATGGAACATCGACTGAAGAAGAATTTTAAGTCATTAAGTTTGTTGAGAACAACACCCCTTTTGGACTTTTTTAGGAAAGACCCGAATTGAGAAAGATCAGATCCGAAGGAAAGTAGAGGAAGAAGCTACAAAGAAGAAAAAGAAATAATTAAGGGACTTCATAGCTAAGAGAATAGAGCGACTAATACAAGAACAAGAGGACAAGTCGAAGCAACACAAGGCAAGATATTTAGTTGTTGAAGTTGAAAGAACACAGGAAGGCTTAAAGAACTTGTTCAATTAGGAGAGGAGCACCTACCCCAGAAGTAGTATTACCCTTGAACACTTTGAAATACCCTTAGCAATGTGAAGTTGCTACGCTAAGAGAAAATAAGAATGAGAATGGAAAAAGGAACCCAGAGACTCATATCACAATGAAGAAGGCAAGAAATCTCAGTAAGAAGAAAGAAAAGTTAGAAAAACTGTAGGAAGTTCCATAAAAAACTTCGTAGAAGGGAGGCTTGTCGAACTTGAACCTCTCTAGATTAGCAGAACCACGCAGAAAGGCACTTTGCCACGGCGAAGATATATGACCATTGAAGGCATCTCAGTCATTAGAAAGACGCTCCAGAATGGATAGAAACATAGTTATTGCCAGAAAGATCATCGTTGGGCCATTGAGACCATGCCATAATGGATGGATTCGTATTGATTGAGGCATTTCGACCTATTGAAGGAAACCATTATGACTTTTCTTATTTAATCTGTCAAACGTCACACCAGAACCACTTTTGCAACCTAATATATTCGAGATAACAGAGAATTGATCATATACCGCATTGTACTCTCTAGACCTCTCCATAGATTTGATTACCTTGAGTGTCCATTCGCCTACCCAAGATTATTTTATTACGAGCGTGCATGTCGAGCGACCTTAGCACAGTAGAGAAATATATAGAAGAGATCTTGATCGACCTTATGACTGAGAAATTCATGTCTGAAAGAGTACAGGAATCATCGATGGGTGGATTGGAAGAATCCCCCTCGATTGGACGTCAATTTGTGCCATCCTGAACCAAAGCTGAAAAAAGAAGGAAGCACCACGACGATCTGGCAAACGCAAAGTTGATCCCATCAGTATTGCCCGAATACATTCCACCCTTGGCTGGTGCAGTTAGTCATGATAGTGTCCCATGATATTTCAAGTACACACTCATCACTGCGTACCTCCCAAAGGGATACGTGTAGTCGAACCACAGTTGGGACTGATCCCATCTCTCAAGATAAGCGATTTCAACCTTGGTGATAGGAAGAATTACATGATTCTTGCACCACATAGCTATCTAACAAATATGACTAGGAAAAATCCTAATATAGTTCCCTAGTTGTGGATTAAAGAGATCGTGCGGTCGACGATCTTAAATGTGATGAAGATACCCCACTTCGGTAGACATCAGGAGGTTAGCAGGTGCATTAAATGCCTCCTTTCATGCTGCCATGGAGGTTACCTTTGGTTTCATAGGCACATCATTATGGATCTGGCGTTGATCCACCTGATCACCAGATTGATCATGTAGGGACAAGACCCTCACCAATTCTACCTAGGAAATACATCAAATCGCTCCTTGGCCCAATGCATCAAGGAGGCGTATGGTGATGTAGAGAAAGGGAAGTGATCCTACAAGGTAGCCTCCATCCAGGATGGCACAGTGCTCCTAGCTTGTCAGCTGATAGCAGGCAAGAACGTCAAAAAGAACCGCCCTAAACAAGTAACAGGATTCATAGTCGACCTTGCAAGGAAGTGCGTCGAAGGCATGTAGATGAACTGGGCAAGATACCTTGTCAATAAGTTAGAGAAGGACTGCCACGAAGTGCAGGACCAGGGCTATGAATTTCACTTTAGCTGGTTACTGATTCTCATTTCATTTGTTTCTTAGGAGATGCCAGAGGGAGTGACATTCCCAGAATTCGAGCCATCAGAACCACTGGCTAAAAGGTTCATTATCTTATGGTATATGAGTGACATGGAGAAGTAGTGTCAATCAAATGTGGTGTTCCATGAATACTACCTATAGCTCAAGCATGCCATTGAATCATTCCCCTGAATGATCCCAAACACCTTGCATACATACAGGCCAGTAGTGAAGTTTCACGTAGACAGACACTTCATTTACATCAATGTGCGTAGGGACGAAAGCAAGGAGGAGCTGCAATCCTACTATAAATTATTGACCGATGAAGATATGGAGAAGATAACCAAGGAATGGCCAGCCAAATTCCTTGTACCAGCCGAGAAGATAGATCTCTCTGACCCCAACATCATCGAAATCCCTTTAGTCACCTAGATTGATTATGATGGGCCAAGCAGCGCAAAGAGAAAGAATAAAAAGGAGGAAGTGAAAGATGTAGACATTGAGGAGAAGGCCAATGCATCGGAGGAAACTTCGCCTGAATCACTGCAAGAGGAGGAGGCGACGAAGTAAAACAAGATGAGGAAAGGGAAGAAGACAAGTAGGACAAAGGCAAAGAAACATCGTCGAAGGATCCCCTTACAAAGTTTGAAACATCCAAGAAAAGAAAGGGTTCTTCGCAAAAAACCTCAGCGTGGAAAAAATGTCAAGCCACTACGTCTCAATCGTAGAATGTGCTCATAGTAGATGATATCTAGCTCATCATCACCATTGTCGAAGATGCCATAAAGGATATCCTCAAGAGACATGAAGTGAAGAAAGAAACAATATATGACAGGATTGAGAAAGAACTGAAAGACATCCAACAAGCTATCTAGTCGAGTCGTGCAATGTCTATTGCGCCATCTTCAACAGAGAATGTAGAATTGGGGGATAACCCCATGCAACTACGCAGATTAACAGATTCATCAGAGACCTAACTTCTTCGACTCTAGGAAGAAAAGGAGAAGGCCATCGAGGCCTAAAGGAAAGAAAAGGAAGAGGCCTTAGAGAAATTGTGGGTTGCACAACAAGATAAAGATGTCCTTTGGGTGAAGTTCAAAGAGGACAAAGAGAAGATCCAGAAAGAGAACGACCAGCTTCTTGCAGAGAAAACTCCGGTTAGAGAGGTAGTAACTAGAGCACTTCGCTCTATGTCGGTCTTGGCATATATGGAAGAAGAGACAGTTGAGAGGCAAGTGGGGAATCTCATTGAGGCCATTCAACAACTTCAAGCCAGAGTAGCATAGCTAGAAATTCAATAAGTGCCTAACACTATGCAAGAAGTAAGATATCAAAGGAAGGAAAATACTAGGAGCGCATAGAAAGAATCAGGGTGTTGGCCTCAAAATGCAAGAAACTGAGTGACCGAAGTGTGCAAACCTATGAGTGACTTGTAGAAGACCCGAAGCTAAGGATATTGGAGGCACATCTCCAGGAGGCGAAGAAGCAGGCATCGACTGTGTAAGCGTAGTTGAAGTTGCTTATGGCCGTGGAGAAGATGAAAAGGTAGCAGGAGCAGCTTGTGGTTCAAAAACAAGTCACTTCCATCCAGAGTTGATTTATGGAGGTGACACAGAGACTCCAACCGATGCAGGACGAAGCTTGCACACTTTTTGTAGAGATTGAGGGACAAGGATCACAGTTGGAAAAAGTGGTCGTAACAGTGGAACAACGTCTAGAAGGGCCTGTCACTAAGAAAGTCATTCTCTAGTTTGTCGATTAGGAAGCTCTAGAAAAGAAGCAAGTTGAGGCACCTTGAGCTAATCTCGAGGCCTTCGAAGCACTATTTCCAAGATCGGAGTGACTCAGGATGAGTCATAGGTGAGTGTTGGGGGCTTGTTGGCCCTTGATCAGGTTTGGAGGAAATGTTGGTCATGTTTGACCATTTTTGGGACTTCGACAGGTTGGTCTAAGACGGACTGCCTAGGCAAAGTGGAGATTGCGATATCTCACCCATTTTGCAAGATTTTTGGGCTTTTAGGGTTTATGTAATGAGTATGGGATGTCGACCCATGGGTTTACCCATGTTTAGTCCCTTTTTTAAATGTATAAATAAGTAGCTAGGAAATGTAAGTAGAAGTTAGTTTTTGAGGTCATGGTCTTAGTGCATGACTAGAGTATGTTAAGACATATAGAGCTAAGTGCAAGTGATTATAAGAGGCTTTGTGCACAGACTGTGTAAGGCTTTGTGTCATGACCTGATTTTGAGGAAGGTGGATCTAGTGTGTTGTGCACAGATCGCCTTTCCAGTGTGGAGTGATCCCTGTGGCTATGTGCCTGTAAGAATATTGGAGACTAATAAAGAAGAAGAAGAGTTGGTGGATGTAGCGCCACACTGGGGAGAACCACATATATCTTATTTCGATGTGCTTTGTGTTATGTTGTTCATGATATTTATGTATCTATTTTCTTAGTGCATTTCTTTGATATATGATAGATAGATATATGAATTCTTAGTGATTTATGATGTGAATGAATGTTATATTTGAGCTTATGATAAGTGCTTAGAAGGGATTGACCTGTCTATTACAAGCATTGTTCTATAATTAGGGTTTGATCTGCGATGTGAATAAGAATCGTATCTTAATGCATATTGTTGGATACGTGCTTTGTTAAGTGTTTTAATCACAAATCTATGTCCCATCTTGGTTGTAGACACCTGAGTCCTACAACCCCCCCTGCCTCTACCTTGGGTGAGACTTTATCTTCTTCATAGGTGTTTCCTAAAGGGTCAGTATTTAGGGTTTTGTCGGTGCATTGTTGAAGCGTTGAACCCTGGGTATGCCTCTATGCCAACAGCTGCAGAGAAGACCACTAAAACCATTGCAGCCTCAACACCTTCTATCTAGCAAAAACTTATTGCCGAAGAGAAAAAATATATTGTTTCTTCACCTAATATGGTGCCTACAAAATGCCCAGACAAACCCAGAGACAACAGGTTGGTGGAATATATTCAACCCCGACATCAAAAAGTTTGTGATAACCTTCCACAGATTAAGAAGATAAACTTATCCAACAAGGCACACATCTCACCAAGATTCAGATTCAGAAAACACTTTCCCCTCTTCCTTGGGCACTCAATGCAATGGATACCATTGCTTCCTAGGGATGGAGGATTGATCTAGATGGATATTGGTGGCCATCCATTTGTTCCATATTCCAACTGGCCCATCTACACAATTTTTAGTTCAGCATGTTTCTCCGTAATAGGGACATGTCTTTGTAATTGTGGATTCTACACTTATGGGGCTGTCCTGAAGCCTTACCCATTTTCCAGGTGGATATTGGTGGCCGCTCACCTATTCCAACTGAATTATTTTGGAATTTTTCATGTCAGTACATCTTTTTGTACTTCCAAGGTTGTTTCGGGGCTCTAAACAATGTTTTCTTGGCTTTCCACAATCAAATTGTAGTCAGAGTTTGAGTTTGACGGTATAATGCATATTCAGCGGGGCCCACATGACTTTCAGTGTTTGATCTCCTAGGGTTAGGTTTTTGGATGTCTATTTTTTTGAATTCATGTTTATTATAAAAAGGCCTTGAGAACCTCGTAATGATATTCTTGCAAATGAGTGTAGTCCTCACATCTCTTCTTTGAGATAAATTTTCCACCATTCTAGCGAGTCTTGCACTCTATATTTTTACAGTCTCTTTACAATTCTTTCATTAATAGAAATCAATCATTGTTGTATTTCTCTATTTATGTAAATTTTAATGAGTATTTCATTGTAATTTCTCTACTTTCATTTCGTTCCGAAAATAATTTGGATCATATGGCCTATTGTTGAAGCCCCGGAAGGGAAGTGGGGTAGCCAAAGGACTATTGAGCGAAGAAGGGGCACAATTCCTGGGGTGGGACAAGCATGTGGGGAATGAGGGAATGTAAGTTGTTAGTTTGATTTGGCACCTATGTATGAGTTTACTATTGTCTGAGATACCTTATCCTGGCTAGGAAAAAAACCTAACATTATTAGAAGGTAGAGGATAATAAAAATTCCCCATTAAGGATGGAAAAAATTCGACACATAAATTGGTAATGCCCGGCTGCAGGTTGTCAATCATTTAGATCATGGATGCCCCCAATGAAGGGCTTGGATGGGAGAAGGATAGCTGATAAACTGTTATGAACTATCCCTCGTGAGGAAAACATAAGGCCCGAAAAATGGTGGATACAACCGATGTCATAGAATAAGTCCAACTCCAACCTAATAAAATATTGTAGTCGAGAGGCACATCGACTACTTCTAACTCGACACAAACAATTTTTCCCTCCAACTGCACAGGGAAAGAGGCAATTATACTGTGTGGTCTAAACGAATGATCGTCAAACATAGTAAGCAACATCAGTGATGGATACAACTTAGGTTGGTTGATGGCCTTCCAACATGCCAATGACATCACGCAAGTCGAGGCACCATCATCAACCACCATACAGAAAATGTTCTGTGTCAATGATTTTGTATTATATGCCACTACTATCTAAAGGGTAACATGGTGAGGAAGACAAGGTTTATGGTTTGTAGGATCAAATACAATCATTCATAAGTTACTGGTCTCAGCTACTCCCAAGGAAGAAAACAACGCTTTTCTCTGTGAAGGGAAACTCTGGAGAACGTACAGAGAAGACATTGTGCAAGGAGTCTGTGTCAAATCCTCTATGATGGAGTAGTTCTTGGAAGCCCTTGCATTTGGGTTATGAGAATCCTTTTTAAAACGCACATTTAGGGATGTGATACATTGTTTCTCCCACTTTTTTCTCAATTTGAAGAGGAGTCAATGGGTTGGAGGATTCTTTTCCCTTCTTAATAGATTATGGCAGTTCATAGTTATGATCCTTGGTTTGTGTAACACCCTGTTTCCCCCAGCTTGTAAAAATAACTGGATTGGCCAACAACTGTGGAAAACTCAGAAATGTGAATATGTGATGTGAATGGACCTTGTGGAAAAGGTCGATGAATGTGAATAATATTATGAATTTTTATTGAAGAACTGTTGAGAGGGGATATGCTAAAAAAGAGACCATGATGGTTGTAGAAAGGCGGTGGAAGGCACCTAGAAAGGTGGCATTAACTTCCACCGAAAATCAATACCATATTTGGACTCCACTGGCCCGGAGAACCAAAAGTGGCTCGTTGTCCCCGAATTAAATGTCTCACCGACTGGTAGGTAGATGGATCCTCAGGAATTAATGAGGGATGGGGAGGTGAACCGCCCATCCGTAGAGCCGTCATGCCTGACCAACATAAGGAAAATCACACCACACTCAACCTTGCAAGAGGATAAGGCATGGGGGAGAAGCGATTGGGGGTAGACGCGAGGGGAGAAAGAGAGCTCTAGCGATATGAAGAGTGGGTGATAGAAGAGAGGAAGGAGAGTAACCTTCGCTCCTGGTCATTGGCAAACAAAGACGCAGTCTCACAACATCATGGTCTCAGATCGGGGGTGGCTAGTGGTAAATCCGTTGGGAGTCACTGAGCCTACGGTTGGGTGGAAAAAAGCACCCCTCTCAGCAGTTGCATAACCCCTGGTGTTACTTTCTGATAAGTGTTTTTCCTTTGGCATCTTGAAATATATGTATGCTGACATTTATGATCATAAGTTGTGAAATTGTGAATGATTTCATTATAAGAATGTCTGTATGGTGTCTTGATTAGTACTGGTAATTATATGTTTATATGGAAAGACTACATATGGATTATGTTCTTATAAATTGTTATTTATATGCATATTGATCTAATTCAGACTTCATACCTGGTTCTCGGGAGAGAGATACCCTTATCTGCTTCAGATAGTACCCTGGGTAAACCTCACCATATAGATACCCTTCTCGAAAAGCCCATCAAGAACCTGGAAAAAGGACATGAAGGTTCAAGGCCTTAAGAAAATCCCTGATAAGTATCGAATCGATGAACGAGATCCCATCGAGAGATCGGTGGTCACTCACGGTCGTCAGATCGGAAGAAGAAACTGGAGTGTTAATCACCTTAACCCTGAATAGGTGTTGATTGACAAACGATATCTCGTCGGGAAATCTGTGGTCACCCATGACCATTAGATTGGTAGGAGAAAGTAGGGGGTTAAATGCCTTACCACTTTGTCTTTCTGTGTCTTCATGGGTAGCAAAGAGATCGGGATCATAGATCCCCAAGGTCCGTGAGAACATCTGGACTATTGATTTTTCCACGTCCAAGAAGTCGTGGGAGAATGCACAAGTTAGGAACCTGTCTGAGCCGCCAAATCTCGGTTGGAAAACCTGACAGTTGTTGGATTTGTCAGGAGATACCCGAGGGTTAAACCCCCAATGAATAGGGTCAAAAGCCTCAAAATAGATCTAGATCGTTTGATTAAAGGAGGCCATGTGTCGTGAGATTTCCCATTTCGGTAAATCAAGAGTCAGGAACTCGGGATTTTTGGTGACAAGAGATCGAGATGTTCCATGGTGGAAACCCCAAAGCAGTCATAGACTGACCGATTCCGGGAGGCTACGTGTCAAGAGATTACCCGTTTCAGGAAATCGGGGATCGGGGATTCGAGAGTTCCGTTGACAAGAGGTCGAGCTCTCGCCTGGATAAATCCTGATGGAAGAGAGAGTGTGGTCATGTGGGAAGAGGTCATATTGACAAAGGCATAACCCAAGGGGATAATCACTGATTTAGGCTTGTTTGGCACTTCGGTGTTTTGACACTCGAGATACCGAAGGGCATGTTCCCTCGTGCTCTCAAACCATGAAATCTAGACTTATAAATATCGAGATGTTAGCATGTGGTTAAGTCCCAATGAATGGAAGAGATTATTTCAAAGGATCTCAGGGTCTATAACGACCGTCATATGTGAGGAAGAGATGTCAACTTTAAGTTGGGGCGCGAATGTGCCTTAGGGTAAGTGGAAAGCAGATTTGGATGGTCAAAGTCCACCTGCCCAGATCTATGGCTGAGGCTTCATTCCAGAGCCCCCTTGTTGTTCTGCCTTTAGCAATAAGGGGGGGGTCTAGAATTGAATGCGCAACTCTGGAATGGTCAGGATGTATTCGCCTTGATCAATGACATTCAGGCGAATTCCGGACCCCCCTTGCCATTTTTCCTTTAATGGGGGAGGGGGGGGGTCCGGAATGGTGTGGCGTGTGAGGTGGGACCTGTCTCCTGTCATGTCACCCACCATGTCATGTTTCCCCTCTTGCCACCTGTACTCTACTCAACTGCGCAACAGGGTTGTTCTTAATGGCCATTTGCTAACCCTGTAGGGATTCATCCCTATTGGCTAGTCACTAACCCTGACAGGGTTCGTCGGTTGCAGATTCAAATGATTCGACATTCTTGTAGCACTGAGGCACGAAATACAAAGAGGCGCCATGATTAATTGACCTGTGATCATGACCCGCGATCACATGGGAGAAGAGAGAGAGAAAGAGCTAGCTTACGGTAGGCCTCCGTAGATATTTTGGGGGCTCTGATTCTGTAGAAATCAACAAAAAATTGATTATGGTAGTGGGTGTGTTACAAAGTGGTATCAGAGCATGGTGACAACACTTGGCCTGATTGGGCTCATGAATGAGTTGCGCATAAGCTTTTTTTGAAGCACTCCTAAGAGGAGTAACCCCCTAACTTAACTCTCTTATCCAGGATCAAAACTTGGAAACGAGAACCCGACTGTGTATGCATGTGAAAGAGTTATGAATTTATGTGCAGTTATACAAATGTATCTAACTCTTGACTAATAACCAGCGTTTGTCTTTTCACCCAAGTGAACGATTATCCGTGGGAATTTACAGATGCAGAGAATGGTAACTCACCAAGAGATGGGAGAAGGCTCCCACAATAGAGATGAAGAGTCTGATGAAAGAACAGAAATAGGAACCCCTCCAGATATAGCTGAGACTGTGAGGAGCCTCATGGTTGAATTGCAAAGCTGGAAGGCCGAAAATGAAAGGATGATGAAAGAACAAGAAAAGAAAATTGAAATTAATGTAGTTTTACTGCAGAGCTTATCCAACCTATAGCGACAAAATGCAGCATGAAATCGGGATGCATAAACATGGTCATATCAGTGGCCATACTGAGAGGAGCACCTCAAGGAAGGTCCACCCTAGAGGTAAAGGACCAGTGCTAGATGATTCCTCTAAGAAGGAAGCTGGTGATTCAGAAGGCTCTTCCAGCAACAAGATCAGTTCCTATTCTCGAAGAAAACAAAAGAAGCAAAAGACTTCCAAGGGTCATAAATTTGAGGAATTCAGAAAGGCCAAACCTCCCTCCTTCGACTGTGAGATAAAGGAGGGAGAGGAAGTCGAGGCCTGGCTACTTGGACTGAAGAAATATTTCAGAGTCCATGATTTTTCAGAGAATATGGAGGCTTGAGTGGCCACTTTCAATCTGAATGGAAAAGCTTCCATCTGGTGGGAAGATCTTAAGAATGTGAAAGGGGTCTGCGAGGAGGACCTATCCTGGAAACAATTTAAGAAATACTTTCGGAAGAAGTATTTGTCGGAAAAATATTTCGACGAGAAGGCTAATGAGTTTTATGAACTCAAACTGGGGAAACTCACTATAGAGGAATATGTTAGCAAATTATTCTACTTATTGAGATATGTACCCTACATCAAAGAAGAGAAGGCGAAGGTGCAATGCTTCATCAATGGGCTAACCAAGGAATACCAAAACAGAATTGAATTTGATGAGCCAAAGACCTTAGAAGACACTATTCGAAAGGCAACCTATTGTCATGAACAATATGGACATTGGGTAGAGTCTCATGGAGACTGGAAACAGAAGAGTGGTTCGAGATTTCAGAAAAATGGGATCAAATCCTCGGGATTTAAGAACTACAAGAAGAACCCGGGAATGAACTTTCCAGCTTGGAGTGTACTCCAACAAAACTTTCCCTCATTGGATGGAAATAAAACTTCTGGACCTATACCAATAAAGACTGATAACCCAAAGAGAGAACCTTTGAAATGTTGGGGTTGTGGAGAAGAGCATCTCCTAAGAGACTTTCCACACTGACAACAGAACAGTCGTAAATTTTATAACATCTAGGAAGCTACCACAGTCAATGATGTGGCAGGGAGTGTGTCGCAGATTTATGCAGCCGTGGATAATAACCAAGCTGACCACCAAGCTTCAATGGTGGAAATAGAAGGTATGATTTTCAACCATCTGGTGTCTGTTTTGATTGACCCTGGTTCAAATTTGAGTTATATAGCCCCATAGAGCTATTGATAAGTGTAAACTACAGCCACAAAAACAAACCAAGCCATGGTTGGTACAGTTAGCCACTGGCACCAAAAGAAGGGTAGCAGGGGTCATACCAGCCTGCCAATTAATGTTGGGTGAATTCCCCAACCAAGAAACCCTTAACATATTACCTCTGGGATCAAACAATCTGTTGATTGGTATGGATTGGCTAGCCACCCATAAAGCCAGACTGGACTGTTAGCATAAAACCTTAGAATGTGTGAGAAAAGAAGGAAAAAGGATAACCCTTCAAGGGATCCAAAAACCTGTCTCGGTGAGGAAAATATCAGCCCTGCAAATGAGAAAGTATGGCCGAAAAGGATGTCCCCTATATGCAATATAGGTGTTGCAAACAATCGAAGGTGGTAAACCAAGCCCTGATGATCACCCTATCCTAAGAGAATAAAAAGATGTGTTTCTGGAAGAGGTATCGGGTCTACCTCCGAGAAGAGACATTGACTTCTCGATAGAGCTTGCACCAGGAGCGATGCCGGTGTCTAAGACACCCTACCGGATGAGCACACCTGAGTTAGTTGAACTCAAATTGCAATTGAAAGAAATGATGGATAAGGGTTATATTTGACCCAGCATGTCCCCATGGGGAGCACCAGTCCTGTTTGTGAAAAAGAAGGATGGCACCCTTAGACTGTGTATAGATTATAGACAACTCAATAAAGTAACCAAAAAGAACAAGTACCCCTTGCCCAGGATCGATGATCTATTCGATCAGTTGGGAGGTGCTTCTATTTTCTCAAAGATTGACTTGAGGTCAGGATACCATCATGTTCGAATCAAGGGTGAAGACATCCATAAAACCGCTTTCCGAACACAATATGGTCACTATGAGTTTTTGGTAGTGCCATTTGGGCTAACCAATGCCCCTGCCACTTTCATGTGCTTAATGAACAATGTACTTAGTAAATTTTTAGATAAATTTGTACTATTTTTTATTGATGACATATTAATCTACTCTAAGAATAGAGAATAGCATGAAGAGCATCTTAGACTTGTGTTGCAAGTGCTAAGAGAGCATCAGCTCTATGCTAAACTCAGCAAATGTGACTTCTTCCAGAAGCAGATACATTACTTGGGACATGTTCTATCCAAGGAAGGGGTAGCAGTAGATCCTGACAAGATTAGGTCTATCATGGAATGGCCTACCCCAAAGGATGTTTCAGACATTAGATCCTTTATGGGATTAGTAGGATACTATAGGATATTCATAAAAGGATTCTCCAAGATTGGTTTTCCAATCACTACCCTCTAGAAGAAGGGGACAAAATTCCTGTGGACACAGAAATGTGAAGAAAGATTCCAAACCCTGAAACATCTACTGACCCATGCACCCGTGTTGAAAATCGTTGACCCAGAAGCTGACTTCCTTGTGTGCATAGATGCCTATAAGGAA
>ML809960.1:301965-355899 GCA_009831015.1 Picea engelmannii | reverse complement strand
AAAGAGATAGTGTCTGACAGAGACACAAAATTTACTTCCAATTTTTGGAAATCACTGATGGCTGGTTTAGAAACCAAATTGTTGTTTAGCACTGCCTATCACCCTCAAACCGATGGACAGACAGAAAGAGTGAATCAAATATTGGAGGATATGTTAAGGATGCATGTAATTCATCAACCCAGAAAATGGGAAGATTACCTGCCATTGGTAAAAATTTCCTACAACAACGGCTACCAAGGATCCTTAAAGATGAGTCCCTTCGAGGTCCTCTATGGTAGGTCGTGTAATACTCCAGTCAGCTGGAGTAACCCTGTAAACAAGATTTCTTTTGGACCTGATATGTTGAAAGAAATGGAACAACAAGTGACTTAGATAAAACAAAATCTGAAGGTCGCTCAAAACCGACAGAAAAGTTATGCCGACCAAAAGAGAACTCCAAGAGAGTTCAAAATTGGAGATCATGTATATCTAAGAGTTAGGCCCAGGAAGAGTTCCCTAAAAATGGGAGCTTGTGCCAAGTTGGCACCTCGGTATTGTGGACCCTTTGAGGTTCTAGATAGAGTGGGACCTGTAGCCTATCGGCTAGCACTTCCTCCCATAGTAAAAGCACATAATGTTTTCCATGTTTCATTATTGAAGAAATATGTACATGATGCTAATCATATAATTGACTATTCTGTGATCTAGGTGGAACCGGAGGGAGAATTTATACCAGAACCCCAATGCATATTGGACAGAAAGGAAACCCCGCTCCGGAACTGAACCATTGCACAGGTCAAGGTGCAGTGGAGACATTTTGGCCCAGATGAGGCTACATGGGAAATGGAGGATGCCATGAGACAAGCATATCCGATTTTGTTTACTTCTATACATGCAATTCATGTTAATAGATAGAACATTGAGGACAATGTTTCTTTAAGGGGGAGGGAATTATAACACCCTGTTTCCCCCAGCTTGTAAAAATAACTGGACTGGCCAAGAACTGTGGAAAACTCAGAAATGTGAATATGTGATGTGAATGGACCTTGTGGAAAAGGTCGATGAATGTGAATAATATTATGAATTTATATTGTAGGACTTCTGAGAGGGGATATGTTGAAAAAGAGACCACGATGGCTGCAGAAAGGCGATGGAAGGAACCTGGAAAGGTGGTGTTAACTTCCACTGAAAATAAATACCATATTTGGACTCCACTGGCCCAGAGAACCAAAAGCGACTCGTTGGCCCCGAATTAAATGTCTTGCAGGCTGGTAGGTAGATGGCTGCTCAAGAATTAATGAGGGATGGAGAGGTGAACCGCCCATCCATAGAGTCGTCAGGCCTGACCAGCGCGAGGGAAATCATGCCACACGCAACCTTGCAAGAGGATAAGGTGCGGGGTAGAAGCGATTGGGGGCATACGCGAGGGGAAAACGAGAGCTCTGACGATATGCAGAGTGGGTGATAGAAGAGAGGAAGGAGAGTAACCTTCGCTCCTGGTCACTAGCAAACAAAGATGCAGTCTCACAGCATCGTGGTCTCAGCTCAGGGGTGGCTAGTGGTAAATCCGTTGGGAGTCGTTGAGCCTACGGTTGGGTGGAAACAAGCACCCCTCTCAGTAGTTGCATAACCCCTGGTGTTACTTTTTGATAAGTGTTTTTCCTTTGGCATCTTGAAATAGATGTATGCTGACATTTATTATCATAAGCTGTGAAATTGTGAATGATTTCATTATAAGAATGTATGTATGGTGTCTTGATCAGTACTGGTAGTTATATGTTTATATGGAAAGACTGTGTATGGCTTATTTTCTTATAAATCATTATTTATATGCATAATGATCTAATTTAGACTTCACGCCTGGTTCTCGGGAGAGAGATACCCTTATTTGCTTCAAATAGTACCCTGGGTAAACCTCCCCATAGAGATACCCTTCTCAAAAATCCCATCAAGAACCTGGAAAAAGGACATGAAGGCGCAAGGTCTTAATAAAATCCATGATAAGTATCGAATCGATGAATGAGATCCCATCGGGAGATCGGTGGTCACTCATGGCCGTCAAATCGAAAGAAGAAACTGGAGTGTTAAGCACCTTAACCCTGAATAGGTGTTGATCGACGGATGAGATCCCTTCGGGAAATCTGTGGTCACCCATGACCGTTAGATTGGTAGGAGAAAGTAGGGGGTTAAATGCCTTACCACTTTGTCTTTCTGTGTCTTCGTCGGTAGCGAAGAGATCGGGATCGTAGATCCCCAAGGTCCGTGAGAACATCTGGACCATTCATTTTTCCACATCCAGGAAGTTGTGGGAGAATGCACAAGTTAGGAACCTGTCTGAGCCATCAAATCTCATATAGAAAACCTGACAGCCGTTGGATCTGTCAAGAGATACCCGAGGGTTAAACCCCCAGTGAATAGGAGCGAAATCCTGGAAATAGATCTGGACTGTCCAATTAAAGGAGGCCACGTGTCATGAGATTTCCCATTTCAAGAAATCGAGAGTCAGGAACTCGGGAGTTATGGTGACGAGAGATCGGGATGTTCCATGGTGGAAACCCCTAAGAATTCATAGACCGACCGATTCCGGGAGGCTACGTGTCGAGAGATTACCCGTTTCAGGAAATCGGGGATTGAGGATTCGGGAGTTCCGTTGACAAGAGGTCGGGCTCTCACCTTGATAAATCCTGACGGAAGAGAGAGTGCGGTCATGTGGGAAGAGGTCATATTGACCAAGGCATAACCCAAGGGGTTAATCACCAATTTAAGTTGTTTGGCACTTCATCGTTTCAGCACTCGGGATACCGAAGGGCATGTTCCCTCGTGCTCTCAAACCCCGAAATCTAGACTTATAAATATTGAGATGTTAGCATGTGGTTAAGTCCCGATGAATGGACGAGATTCTTTTGGAGGATCTCAGGGTCTATAACGACCGTCAGATGTGAGGAAGAGATGTCAACTTTAAGCTGGGGCGCGAATGTGCCTTAGGGTAAGTGGCGAGCAGATCTGGACGTCCAAAGTCCACCCGCCCAGATCTACGGTTGAGGGTTCATTCCAAAGCCCCCTTGTTGTTCTACCTTTAGCAGTGAGGGGGGGTCTAGAATCGAACGTGCAACTCTGGAATGGTCAGGATTTATTCGCCTTGATCAACGACATTCAGGCGAATTCCGGACCCCCCTTTCCATTATGCCTTTAATGGGGAGGGGGGGTCCGAAATGGTGTGGTGTGTGAGGTGGGACCCATCTCTTGTCACGTTTCCCATCGTGTCGTGTTTCCCATCTCACCACCTATACTCCACTCAACCGTACGACAGGGCCGTTCTTAATGGCCATTTACTAACCCTGTAGGGACTCGTCCCTATTGGCCAGTCACTATCCCTGTCGGGGTTTAGCGGTTGCAGATTCGAACGATTCAACATTCCTATAGCACTGAGGCATGAAATACAAAGAGGTGCCATGATTAATTGACCTATGATCATGACCCGTGATCACATGGGAGAAGAGAGAGAGAAAGAGATAGCTTATGCTAGGCCTTCGTAGATATTTCGGGGGCTCTGATTCTGCAGAAATCAATGAAAATTTGATTATGGTAGTGGGTGTGTTACAGTCTGTATTTTAACTTCAGCATTCATCATATATATAATTGTGGCCACATTATTAGTATTAGGCACAGGAGTTCCTTGACTTCCCTCAGGTGCAGTCGTGGATGGGGAAGCTTAAGCCATATTTTCCCCTTATGGAAAAGGGTTTGTCAACATAGCAGGTTCTTGCTGTGCCAGTAGCTTTTGGGCTTCCTCAAGATGAGGGCATTAGTGACTCAAATGGTCATTCGTGCAAAGATTACATGAAAAAATCACTTTTCCCTTCTCATTCTTGCCCTCGCTAACATTATTTGCAGCCTTTTTATCCCCCTTACCCTTCTTATTTTTATATTTCCTCTTTCCCTCAGTTTGTTAGTTACCCTTGGGAGCTGTTGATTGCACACTGTGTACATCTAATGTTTGGGTTACAAGGGAAGCCGATCTAGGAGTTTGGTCGGCCACAGTCTATTGAATTGACAATTGATGTAACTGATTAGACAATAGATTCGTGGACTTGCTCTGTGTTGAGCCTACTATGCCATCGACGTGAGGCCCAACTTTTGTCTAGTCTTATTGAGAGTAGAGAGTGGTATGTCTGGTAAGATCTTGTACAACATACCGAATTGAGAATAAATCATCTCCAATTTTTGGGCTCTCATAATAGCCTCTTCTTCGAAAAAGACCCTAGATGTCACGACATCTTTGAACACACAAGGAACCAAAGTGTAACAGACCCATGGTGGGGCATGAAAATTTCGTTCTCCTTAAGTAATCAAATCCTCCATTTGGAGTCTCTATCACATTCTACTCATCTAGAAATTTCCAACCACAGTCTCCATGCTCGAAACCAAGCTCAGAACTTGCAGATATACCTCTCCCAAGCTCCTTGGGTGTTCATTGGTTGGGGCCACGTGGCTTAAATATGGATCCGACTCAATATGATTCATCCTGAGTTATATGATATCCCAGAGATTCCATCATTCCTAAATCTATGGTGGAGATCCATCCACCAACCAATCCAACGACTGGGCTTGATCCTCTACTATCTCACAGGATAGCAAGGAATTCGGTGATCGACCTTCAGATTTGAATTCTAGGCCTAGCCCCTTCCCTCTATCTACAATCGCATAAGACCCCAGGATACAACCGGATTCCAAGACAACAAGCACCTATTTTGGTGCTTCGAATCTTCAGGCTCTAGACGTTTTCAACTTATGACACCAAAAAACTCCCAAACTGCCAAATCGATGAATTTCGGGTATGCCATGGGGATCAACAGTCCCCGTTCTCTGTCAAGATAAACAACCCACAATTAGTTTGGGCCTTTATGCTTCGGTGAATTCTAAAACACCTCTCCTCAAGTATTCCAGAGTGCCAAGTCTCTAGACTGCGCGATCTTACGCCATCCGTCCGTAGAACATCAATTGTTCTGATATACTTTGGGACTACACGCTTCGGCGAATTCCAAAGTATTCTTAAATAAAAAACTTCGAAGTGAAATCCTTACATAGTGTCAGATATTTTGACACACACCCTCCTCTATTCAGCGGTCATGATGGACTCCGACACTTTGGCCTTCCAGAGTTCTCCATCCACGTGACCCCACTTTCTTCAAAGTAGTTATCCTCCGAAACAAAGGATCTGCTAACACCTTTCCTCTGTTGAAGGATGGATGCGATGAAATCTAGTGCTTCGTCCTTCAGGAATTTTTTCTCTAACAAACTATGCTTTTCTCCTGAAGTGAATTTTCTCCAAAGTGGCAGATCTTCCACCACACATCCTTTTCCAATGGATAGTTGGAATGAATTTGAGACTCCAGCCTTTAGGAATCCTCATGCCTTCACACTTCAATTCTCCTGGAGTCAGTTAGTGTCAAGGTGACCACAGCCTAGATTTGACAGTCTGAGGGTATCCATGTAACCCTAGAGATCTACGGCTCGTAAATTCCACTCAAGGGTTCCTCGGGTCCCATTGTTAGGCCACTCTGAGAGGGACACATGGAAAACCCATCACTCGACACACGGGCTCCCACATGATCTCAACATTAATACTCATTTCCCCACGATCGAACGGTAGTGAGGGATCCTGAAGGATACTTAGATCCATGGTCCACAGTGATTTTGGGGCCCAAATGTGCTCGTTCTTTATCAGAGGGCTCAATCTCCACAATCAAAAAAGTACTTTCCCAACTCGGTCTTATCGTAGTCGTTGATCCTCCATTTTGAAAATATCAACAATGTTGGTAAATTGTGGGACGTGAACTAGAACGTTTGCTAATTTCACCCCCACTCTCCACAATGATTCCCCACCATCGATCTCTGTTCACAGATCAATGGTTCACAACGATTGTGAGGCCTAATCTATGAAATATAGGAAGTGCTCGCTCGAATATTCCTAATCGTGGTCATTGATCTTCCATATCCAATGAGATCAATGACGTTGGTTTATTTATGGCCATGAACTAGTGTGTTCACTAATTTCACCTTCGTGCTCCACAATGATTTCCAACCATCGATCTAATCGAGCGGTTGGTGTTTGATTTGTTAAATCTAGTCGGTCTTTGAGTCATTCTGACGACTGAGATAGGTTTTCCTCCCAATGAACGGTTCTCATTCATCTCCTCAGTCAGTTTATTGATTCATCTATGTCACTTATTACTCAGGGAGTTCGGGTAATTTTGACTATCGTGAAGCTTGACATTCTAGACGTCGAACTCCCAAAACTCCGAAACCATTTTGAACTAGCTCCTTTCGATCTTAGCGCATGGTTCCTAGATGTAGATCACATGGACCTTCAGATGACTCTTGGGCTACGCACTCTACTCTTAGTCAGGTTTTATTTAAGGTCATGGATGTGATTTCAAGGTCTCTCAGACTACTGGTTTGAAGGAAACGTCTTCCTAGTTCACAGAACCTTAAGTTATAAAACTAGGCGGTGTAAACTCATGAGGTTACCGAGACGGTAGCAGTGCCAAGAGGATTTCTCTGATTCTAGAGCTATGGGGTAGCTCCCTGGGGAAAACACCTTCGATATTTAAACTAGAGCATATGAAAAAAGAAGAATCACAAGTCCTCAAGGAAACCAATGTATATACATAATTTAACCTTTTCAATGTAGAACCATTTATATATAAGTAAATACATGCATGCAACTATTAATTCCCAATTCAATGCACAAAGTATGGAAACACTTATCAAAACTAGATAAAGTGAAGTGACTGTTGGAAAGGGTGCCCGTTTCCACCCAACCATAGGCTCAATCACTCCTAACAGATTTACCACTAGCCACCCCCGATCTAGACCACGATGCTTTTAGATTGAAATCTTCTTCCAGAACAGAAATAGATAGGGACAAAGGTTACTCTCCTTCTCCTTTCTCAGTCTCTATTTCCCGTGATCAGAACACACTCTTTTCACAATTCTTCCTCGAATCCTCAATCTTTCTCTCTCATCTCTGCACTCTTCCCTCGATTTCCTCCATGACCTTCCCCCCATGCTTTCCTTTCTTGCCTTTCCCAACAAGATTGTGTGTGACCCGAATTCCTAGTCTGTGGTCAGGTCTAGAAGCCTTATAGATGGGTGGTCTGCCACATCCCCTCATTAATTCTTTAGGAGGTCTTCCCACCTACCATCCTTACTAAAATTCATTTTTGGGTTAGACGGTTGTTTTGATCTTGAGCAATTAAATCCATCAAAATACTGATTTGGTGGAGTGTAACACAACCATTCATGGTCCCCTACACCATATTTTCATATCATTCATGGTCTCTCTTAGCACATCCCATTTCTACAATTCATGCAACACGGATCCTTTTTGTATTAAAATAACAGAATTTACATTCATCGAACTTTTATACAAAGTTCCATCAAATCAAACATTCACACCTTTGAGTTTTCCATAGTTTCTTGGATAATATAGTTACATTTACAAACTGGGGGAAACAGGGTGTTACAATTCCCTCCCCCTTAAAGAAACATCGTCCTCAATGTTTTATCTGTCAACATGTTATGTATATACAGAAGAAAAAAAATCTGATATGCCTATCTCATGGCATCCTCCATTTCCCACGTAGCCTCATCTGGGCCAAAGTGTTTCCATTGCACCTTGACCTGTGCAATGGTTCGATTCCTGAGTGAGGTTTCCTTCCTATCTAGTATGCAATGAGGTTCTGGTAGGAATTCTCCCTCCAGCTCCACTTGGATCACAGGCCATTCAATTATATAATTAGAATTATGTACATATTTCTTCAATAATGAAACATGGAAAACATTATGTGCCTTTACTATGGGAGGGATTGCTATCCTATAGGCTACAAGTTCCACTCTATCTAAGAATTCAAAGGGTCCACAATACCGAGGTGTTAGCTTGTCAAAAGCTCCCATTCTCAAGGAACTCTTCTTAGGTCTAACTCTGAGATAGACATGGTCTCTTGTATTGAACTCTCTGGGGGTTCTCTTTTGGTTGGCGTAGCTCTTCTGTCTATCCTGAGCAATTTTTATATTTTTTTTTTATCTGAATCACTTGTTGCTCCATTTCTTTCAGCATGTCCTATCTGATTGAAATTATATCCACTGGATTACTCCAGCTGATGGGAATTTTTCATTGTCTCCCATAGAGGACTTCAAAAGGGCTCATCTTTAGTGATTCTTGATAATCGTTGTTGTAGGAAAATTCTACCAATGGCAGGTAGTCTTCCCACTTCTTAGGTTGATTCATTACATGCATCCTTAACATGTCTTCTAATATTTGGTTTACTCTTTCTGTCTTTCCATCTGTTTGGGGATGATAAGTTTTGATAAACAATAGTTTAGTCTCAAGGCCATCCATCAAGGATTTCCAACAGATTGAAGTGAATTTTTTTTCTCTGTCGGATATAATCTCTCTAGGCATGCCATGTAGTATGAATATCTCCTTCATGAAGATGTTGGCAACATTTATTTCCTTGCAAGTTGACTTGACATGAATGAAGTGAGTAGACTTACTCAATGTTTCCACCACTACCATGATGGCATCATTCTGCTTAGTCGATATTGGTAATCCAGTGATGAAATCCATGGAAATGGTTTCCCATTTCCATTCTGGAATTGGCAGAGGCTGTAACAACCCTGTCGGGTGTCGGTGTTCTGCCTTAACTTTCTAGCATTCTAGGCACTTATATAGATAGTAGGCTATGTCTTTTTTTCAGTCCAAGCCAATAGAATTAATTCCTAGTGGTTGTAATCATTTTCTGATATCCTGGGTGACTACTATATGGTCTCTTGTGTAGTTCATCCATTATGAACATCTTCAAGTCATCACATATTGGAATATACAATCTATTTCTGTAGTTCGGCATGCCATCCTCGAGCATCTGATAGCCTTCATACTTTATCCTTGTAAGCTCTTAACTTAGGAATGAGGTCACAGTCTTGAATAATGCATATGTTTCTTGTGCATTCCTGATTCTTTCTTTGGCATTCATTTCACAGGTGCTTACTTCTTCCAGGTGAATCCTTTTCACACTTATGTTAAGGGCATTGGCTACCCTATTTTCCTTCCCTTTGATGTGTTTGATTTCGAAATCAAACTCACTAAGGAGATCCATCCACCTAGCTTGTCTAGCATTGAGTTTTGGTTGATAAAACAGGTGCCTCAACCCACATTGGTCTGTCATAAGTACAAATATCCTACCTAGGAGGTAATACCTCCACATTTTTAAGGCATGCACTATGGCAGCCAACTCAAGATCATGGGTCACATAATTTATTTCATGCTCATTCAATTTCTTAGACGTGTAGAAAATTACATGTCCCTCTTGCATAAGGACTCCTCTGAGTCCTTCCTTGCAGGAATATGCACACACAAGGAAGTCATTATGAGGGTCTGCAATCTTCAACACGGGTGCATGGGTCAGCAGGTATTTCAGTTCCTGAAATCTTTCTTCACATTTTGATGTCAGTGAATTTAACCCCCTTCTTCTGGAGGGTAGTAATTGGACAGCCAATCTTGGAAAATCCCTTTATGAACCTTCTATAATATCCTACTAAGCCCATAAAGGATATAATATCAGATACATATTTTGGGGTAGGCCATTCCATAATAGATCTGATCTTGCCAAGGTCTACTGCTACCCCCTCTTTAGAAATGACATGGCCCAAGTAATGCACTTGTTTCTAGAAAAAGTCACACTTGCTAATCTTAGCGTAGAGATGATGTTCTCTTAGTACTTGAAGTAAAAGTATAATATGGTCTTCATGTTCTTCTATGTTCTTGGTGTATATTAATATATCATCAATGAAAACCAATACAAATCCATCTAGGAATTTGTTGAGTACATTGTTCATCAAGCACATAAAAGTGGTGGGGGCATTGGTTAGTCCAAATGGAACCACCACAAATTCATAGTGACCATACCTTGTCCTGAAGTTCATTTTTTGGATGTCTTCATCCTTGATTCAGACTTCATGGTATCCATATCTCAATTCAATCTTTAAGAAAATGGAAGCACCCCCTAATTGGTCGAACAGGTCATCGATTCTTGGTAAGGGGTACTTGTTCTTTATGCTTGTATTATTGAGTTTTCTATAATCTATGCACAGTCATAGAATTCCATCTTTCTTTTTCACAAACAAGGTTTGTGCTCCCCATGGAGACACACTAGGCTAGATGTAACCTTTTTCCATCATTTCTTTTAGTTGTAGCTTGAACTCAACTATATCAGGTGTACTCATCCTAGAGGGTGTCCTAGACATTGGCACTGCTCCTAGTGCAAGTTCTATCGAGAAGTTAATGTCGCGTCTCGGAGGTAGACTCAATATCTCTTATGGAAACACATCTCTATACTCTCTTAATATCGGGTGGTCCTCTAGGTTCAATTTTTCATCCTCAACAAACTCCAACACCTATATTGCATATGGAAGGGTTGATATTTGTCTCACTGAGATAGGTTTATGAATCCCTTGGAGGGTCATATTTCCCCCTTCTTCATTTACACATTCTAAATTTTTATGGTAAAAGTCCAACTTAGTCTTATAAGCTTCCAACCAATCCATACCAATCAACAAGTCATAAGATCCTAGGGGAAGTATGTTAAGGGTCGCTTGAGTGGGCAACCCATCCATGATGAATTGGAAAGATGGTAAGAAATATTACCTTTCTCTTGGTTCTAGTGGCTAGTTGTACCAACCATGGATTAACATGTCTAACTGGTTGTATTTTACACTTATCAACAGTATGAGGGGCCACATAACTCAAAATAGAACAAGGCTCAATTAAAATAGAAACTAGACGGTTGGCGATCATATCCTCCATCTCCACCACTAAAGCGTGGTGGTCGGATTGTTTATTATCCAAAGCCACATAAATCTGTGGCATGCTCCTAGGCACATCATTGAATGTGGTAGCTTCTTGCATGTTGTAAATTCTCCTACTTTTATGTTTTCAGTGTGGGAAATCCCTTAACAAATGTTCTTCTCCACAACCCCAACATTTCAAGGGTTCCCTCTTTAGGTTATCAGTCTTTCCTAGGGATAATCCAAAAGGTTTATTTCCACTCTGGGAGGGGAAATTCTACTGGTACACACTTCAGGTAGGAAGGCTCATCTTTGAATCCTTCCTACAATTCTTAAACCTTGACGATTTAAATCCCTTCTTCTTGAACACTGAACTACTCTTCTTCTTCCAGTCCTCACGAGGTTCTGTCTGACGCCCAAACTATGCATAACAATACCTTGCCTTCTGGATAGTGTCTTCTAAGGTCTTAGGCTCATCAAACTCAATCTTGTTCCGATAGGTCTGAGGTAACCCACTGATAAATCCTTGGACTTTTACCTTTTCATATTTTATGTAGGGGACATACCTCAACAGCTCAAGGAATTTATTGATATATTCCTCTATGCTGAGTTGTCCCAACTTGAGTTCATATAAATCCTTAGTCTTCCCTTCGAAGTATTTATTTGACAGATAATTCTTCTTGAAGAGTTTCTCAAACTGTTTCCATGATAATTCCTTTTCATGGATTCTTTTCACATTCTTAAGATCTTCCCACTAAATAGAAGCCTTTCCATTCGGGTTGAATATGGATATTTGAGCCTTCAGGTTTTTAGAATAGTCATGAACTCTGAATTACTTATTTAAACCAAGAATCCAAGATTCTACCTCTTCCCCCTCCTCAATGTCTCCATTGAAAGAGGATGGTTTGGATTTCTTCAACTCTTTAGGGTAGTGACTTTTGGAATGCTTTCACTTCTTTCCTTTCTTCTGAGAATGTGAGCTAGTTTTTCTACTAGAATATCCCTTAGAGTTGTGTGTTCCCTTTCCAAAGGAATCTCTCGATGAGCATCCTCTGCCTCCAATTTGGGCCTTCCTCGAGGTACTTCTTCTTGTGTGGCCACTTATGGGACCATGTTTTTGTATTTCAGGTGGACTTTGATTTCTCTCTGTATGTCGTCGGTCCACATGGTTGGTTCCAGGTCCATGTTGTGGCTACCTCTATATATCAGATAAGCTCTGCAGCAAGACTGTATTAATTTATATTTGTTTCTCTTGCTCCTTTATCAATCTCTCGTTGTCAGCCTTACACCACTGTAATTCAGCCATAAGGCTCCTTACAATTTCAGCTAGATCCGGAGGGGTCTCCACCGGCCTCCTCTTGTCAGACTCTTCATCTCTATTATGGGAGCCCTCCCCCACTTCATGGTGTGTCACCATCCTTTATGCTTGTTATTTTCTATGATTTGTTGACTTTTGGAGTCCTAAAAAAACACTTATTGTTAGCCAACAGTCTATTAGTTTATGAACAACATACAATTCAAATTTCTTAAATACTTACACATAGTAGAAATTTTTATTCTTTCCCTCAATAAAAGTTTAACCAGACTCTTTAGGGAAGTAGTAATATAAGGTGTCACCCTTAAAATTTACTTTAAACATGATTTTTAACTAACTCATCCCTAAGCCCGAGCAAGCCAAGTGTTTTAACCATGCTCTGATACCAATTTGTAACACACCCATGGTAGGGCGCCAAAATTTTGTTCTCCTTAAGTAATCAAATCCTCCATTCAGGGTCTCTATAAATATCTACTCATCTAGAACTTTCCAGCCACAGTATCCATGCTCGAAACTGAGCTCAGAACTGGCAGATATACATCTCCCAAGATCCTCGGTTGTTCATTGGTTGGGGCCACGTGGCTTAAGTATGGATCCGACTCAATATGCTTCATCCCAAGTTCTATGATATCCTGGAGCTTCCACCATTCCTAAATATATGGCGAAGATCCATCCACCAACGAATCCAATGACTGGGATTGATCCTCGACTAACTCATAACCTAGCGGGGAATTCGGTGTTCAACCTTTAGATTTGAATTCTAGTCCTAGCCCCTTCCCTCTATATATAATCGCATACAACCTCAGGATATGAACAGATTCCAAGACAATAGGTGCCTATTTCAGTGCTTTGTAACTTCGGGCTACAGACGTTTTCAACTTATGACACCAAAAATCTCTCGAACTGTCGAAACAACAAATTTAGGGTATGCCACAAGGATCATTGGTCCCCGTTCTTTGTCAAGATCAATGACCCACAATTACTTCATGCCTCTAGGCTTCAATGAATTCCAAAACACCTCTCCTTGAGTATTCAAGAGTGATAAGTCTCTGGACTACGAGATCTTACGCCATGCGTTCGCAGAACATCAACAGTTTTGATATACTTTGGGACTTCACACTTCGACGAATTCCAAAGTACTCACAAACGCAAAACTCTGAAGTGAAATCCTTCTGGAGTTTTGGATCTTCTGACACACACCCTCCTCTATTCAACAGTCATGATGGACTCTAGCACTTTGGCCTTCCAGAGTTATCCATCCACGCGACCCCACTTTCTTCGAAGTGGCTATCCTTCGAAATGAAGGATCTATTGACACTTGTACTATGCTGAAGGACAGATCTGATGAACTCCGATGCTTCAACCTTTGGGAGTTCTTGCTCTAACAAATTCCACTTTTCTCTCGTAGTGACTTTTCTCTGAAGTGGAAGATATTTCACCACACATCCTTTTCCAATGGATGGTTGGGATGACTTTGAGACTCCATCCTTCAAGAATCCTCATGACTTCACACTTCAATTCTCCTGGAGTCAGTTAGTGCTAGGGTGACCATAGCCTAGATTTGACAGTCTGAGGGTATCCGTGTAACCCTAGAGATCTAAAGTTCGTAATTTTTTCTCAAGGGTCCCTTGGGTCCCGTTGTTAGGCCACTCTGAGAGGGACACCTAGCAACCCCGTCACTTGACACATGGGATCCCACGTGATCTCCCTGCTAATACTCACGTCCCCACAATAAAATGGTAGTGAGTGATCCTAAAGGATCCTTATATCAACGGTCCACAGTGATTGCGGGGCCCCAACATGCTTTCTCTTTATCGGAGGGCTCAATATCCACAATCATAAAAGTACTCGCCCAACTCGGTATAATCATGGTCGTTGATCCTCCATTCTGATGAGATCAATGGTGTTGGTAAATTGTGGGCCGTGAACTAGCACATCTGCTAATTTCACCTCCACACTCTGCAATGATTCCCCACCATCGATCTTCGTTCACAGATCAATGGTTCACAGTGATTGCGAGGCCCAATCTCCAAAATATGGGAAGTGCTCGCCCGACTCTGCCTAATCATGGTCATTGATCTTCCATCTCCAACGATATCAATGACATTGGTTTATTGTCGGCTGTGAACTAGCGCATCCTCTAATTTCACCTCTGCGCTCTGCAATGATTTCCAACAATCGATCTAATCGAGTGGATGGTGTTTGATTTATTAACTCTAGTGGGTCTTTAAGTCATTTTGACGACTGAGATAGGCTTTCTTCCCAATGAAAGGTTTTCATTCATCTCCTCAGTTAGGTTCTTGATTCATCTATGTCTCTTGTTACTCAGGGAGTTCGCGTAATTTTTACTATCGTGAAGTTTAGCATCCTAGACGTCGAACTCTCGAAACTCTGAAACCATTTTGAACTAGCTCATTTCGGGCTTAGCATAGGGTTCCTAGAACCAGGTCACATGGAACTTCAGATGACCCTTGGTTTGTGCACTCTACTCTTAGCTGGGTTTTAGTTAAGGTCGTGGACACAAATTCAAGTTCTCCCAGACTACTGGTTTGAAGGAAACGTCTTCCTAGTTTGGAGAAACTTAAGTTATGAAACTAGGCAGTGTAAACTCGTGAGGTTAGTGAGACGGTAGTAGTTCCAAGACTCTTTCTCTGATTCTGGAGCTGTGAGGTAACTCCCTTGGGAAAACACCTTCGAGAGTTAAACTAGAGCATATGGGAAAAGAATAATCACAAGTCCTCAAGGAAACCAACGTATATACATAATTTAACCTTTTCAATGCAGAACCATTTATATATAAGTAAATACATGCATGCAACTATTAATTCCCAATTCAACACATAAATTATGGAAACACTTATCAGAACTAGATAATGTGAAGTAGCTACTGGAAAGGCTGTTCATTTCCACCCAACCATATGCTCAGTCACTCCTAATGGATTTACCACTAGCCACCCCGGTCTAGACCACGATGCTTTTAGATTGAAATCATCTTCCGGCTCAAAAATAGATAGGGACGAAGGTTACTCTCCTTCTCACATCTCAATCTCTATTTCCTACGATCAGAACACACTCTTTTCACAATTCCTCCTCGAATCCCCAATCTTCCACTCTTGTTTTTGCACTCTTCCCCTGATTTCCTCCCTGAACCCCCCCTCCCAATGCTTTCCTTTCTATCATTTCCCAGCAAGATTGCATGTGACCCGAATTCCTAGTCCGTGGTCAGGTCTAGAAGCCTTACATATGGGCATTCTACCCCATCCCCTCATTAACTCTTGAGGAGGTCTTACCACCTACCATCCTAACTGAAATTCATTCATGGGTCAGAGGATTGTTCTGATCCTAAGTAATTAAATTCAGCAAAGTATTGGTTAGGTGGATGTTAACACAACCATTCCTGGTCCCCTCCACCATCTTTTCATAGCATTTTTTCTCTATCTTAACACATCCCCTTTCCAACAGTCATGCAACACATATTCTTTTTCTATTAAAATAAAAAAAATTACATTCATATTCCTCTTATACAAAGGTCCATCAAATCAAACATTCACACCTTTGAGTTTTCCATGGTTTCTTGGATAATATAGTTATATTTAAAAACTGAGGGAAATAGGGTGTTACACAAATACTTTAGGAACCACTCTCACAAAAATGCAGGAGGGACCTTGAATTTAATCAAACTCTTTCATCGCCGCCATTCTCATATGTGATCCGAGATATGGTCATCTTTTGTCTGCTCGAAGTTGTCTAGCAACTCAGTGCCAACATTGTATCTCACCGGCAACTGGAAATGGTTCAATAAAACCATATCTAGGTCATTAAAGTAAGCATACTTCTAGATATCGAGCTCGATATACCATTTTGTGACACTCCCTATAAGAGTGTGTTGAAACAAGCTCAACTAAATGGAGCCATCCTTCAACGAATTGGATGAGCACCATAAGTGAAAAGTCGTCACATGATCACCTGGATCTTTGCCATGCTTGCCTTCAAACTTAGGGATGTCTGAGGGAAATGTAGTCGACATGGGGACCAATGTCGATCATGACAAATCGGGTCATTTAAAAGTCTCGACAACTCTGAAAATGCAGAGTTTCCAGAAAAGGTAGTTTCGGTTGAGGTAGATTCACGTGAAAAGAGGGACCTGGATTTTGGTTGGCACCAAGTTTCCAGGAAAATTTTGACTATTGGGCATGGTTTTGGTAGAAACCGTGGCCCTGTCCAGTAAAAAGGACATTGTTTTGATGTTGCACCGTCAACTGATTCCCGAAGTTAGATGACATAGCTTGTGCAGGGATTTCTCCCTGTGCAGTGTTCCAAGGATTTTGGTTGGGGACACCCCCAACTGATGCTCCTGGCATAGGTACTGAACCCTACCTGGTGTTCCACTGAGTGTGGAAGGGATTTCCCCTGACTGGCATCCCTTGAAATGGAAACAATCCTTGCCAAGGATTCCCAAGACATTGTCAGGAGTAAACTCTTGTCATCACTCCCTCTGAAGGAATGAAACCTTGCATATGGTTTTTTTGACCAAAGACAGGGTTTCCCCCAATTGAGAAAGAAGATGAAAATAAATCGTTATTTCCAAATGCATTGAAAAAATAAAAATGCATGGATCCCACCAGAGTCATGTAGGATGAAGTTCCATGGCTTCCTCCACTAAAAAAACTATAGTTGGCATTAGGCTCAATCGGTTGTTGAAAATCACCTCCAAGTGAAGGGGACAGAGGAGGGATGTGACCTCCACCATAAGGAATGGAATTGAACAGGGAAATGGTGCCCGCGATGGCTCCTTGCAAGGGAGTGCTAAAGCTCCCTGCTCCTATACTCTACAAAACACAATCCGACGTCTGTCTTGGGTACCATAGTATACCCCCGCAGTCACCCATGTGAGTCCGTAAAAATAGGAAACTATGTTGCCAGATCACAATCAGTCACTAGGAGGGTACAATCGACAGTCGGGATGATCATATGAGCAAGATAACAAAGTCCAAATCCTTTCAATGGTACTGAAGGAAAATGTTCTATAAGACAACTAAGGATATTGAATGGATTCGAGTTCCATGAGGCTCCATATTCAAATGTGATCAGTTTGATTCCCAAGAACGACCTTCAATATACAATCCCCACTACGTTTGGTCTGGCTTTGGAGGGGTTATCTCCTCTACCTTTCCTTACGTGACCTCGTGTTTATCCTTTGTGTTAGAGGGGGGTCCCGGATGACTCTTACGACGTTATATTTTTGACACTCCCTATCACAGACTTCTATGTTTGTTTAGGTGGCCTTGAAGAGTTTCCTCTTCACACCTATTTCAAGGCCCTAGAGCCTAGACTATTTGGTGAACCATAAAAACAAAAAATTCTATTAGATTTTAAGTTTTAAGAATTGTTTTTAATTTCCTTCTATTACTCAAAGGATATGGAGGTGCAACTTGTGTTGTTTAAGATACGAAAGAGAAGAAAACTTTAAAACACTTTCATAAAAGAAAACTAGATTCATCAATTGAAAAAAATGAACTTTTAAATCTTTGTAACTACAAACTTTTGGAAGATAGTATTTCAAGATCAAATAACCAAAAGTTTCCTAAAAGATCTTTTTGTTTCAGAATGAAAAACTACTTAATCTTTCAGAGAAAAGGAGAAGAAGGAACTTTGAAACATAGATCTTTTCTTTTGTGATAAACAACTTACACTACAACTACCAAACAAGATGCATAACTAAATGCAACAAATTATTTTTTGATTTTTTTTAAATGCTTGGGAAGAAAGAACAAAAATAAATGATCTTTTTAGGTTTTCAATGCATAAAATAGGATAAAGAGAAAATAGAACCCAATGCTAACACAGATCCTAGGCCATTGCATAAACGTAGGGATTCAAAGGAATCTAGAGGAAGATCTAAGACTTGTAGGCTCACTCTAAACCTCTAAAGCCAAAAAGAGAAAGTAAATAAAAACATAAGTTCTTTAAAAAAAGCAAGTTAAAACGAATCTATGACCCAACCAAAAGACCATTGACAAAGACCCTGTAGAGTCCACGAAAGTCCTGAGAAGCCCAAAGCTACTGTCAGGAAAGAGAAAAAACTCCCTTTTTTTTAACTTTTCAAAACACAGAGATGTGAGCCATTGCACAAGCAACCTGTGTATGTATGCGGGTTGTATATTGTACAGACTGCGTATGTACACAGGCTGAACAAAGGCAGGACGCATACACCTATGAAATATTTCAAAAAGAAAAAAGGCTTGGATAACTAACTTGGCAGGGAAGACTAGTAGGCACCTAGAAGGTGACTAGAGACCCTAAAATGACTTAGTAAACCTAGAAAACTAAAAAAAAAATTGAAAAACCCAATTTAATCCAAAATCTCCCACTAAGAACCTAGAGATACTCCCCAGTGGAGTCACCAATTCTACTAGTAGGGAAAATATCCCTATTACTATATTGGGTCAAGGTACAAGCAGAGCATTGACTTCCCTTAAAAGACATTTCTAATCCTAAGGTACCCCAAAACTATCTAAACTGGAATGAAAAAGAGAGCGGAAAGAAGGTCAAATAAGTGTACCTTTGGTCCTTGTGGCTGGTGTAGACCTCTTTCTCTCTTGCAGCTTCCTATATTGTTGGTCTTCTCCCAAAGATGACCTGCAAAAATCTTAGAAAAACAATAATACAAGATATATTATCTCTACTTATCAATATCAATGTTAGATGTAGGCATAAATGCATAAATCAAATGAAAGAATATAGACACAATGTTTTGGGACAGGAAATAACTCTTTTATTCAATATGAAGATTACAAAGATTACAAGCTTTATCGGCTAATGCTCCACGAACTAGGTTTGGGCTCCTCTATTGTTACTCCAAGTGCTCCAATCCCATGCAAACTTCTCACAACCAAATTATCTCTTGGAAAAGGGGAAAGGGTTGTATTAGGAGAAAGGGACTGAGGGGAATGTTGAGGCTGAAACTTAGAAAGGATTGCAAAACTTGGGCTAGAAAGGGGAAGGGATTTTAGCATTGTTTACTTATCCTCTTGCTTGGTATTGAAATGAGACCCCAAGACCTCCTTTTATATGACAACAATATGGTTATTCGGTTTGGGGATGGGCTACAATGGGTAAAATGGTTGGGAAACCTCCAATAGCCCATAACCTTCGTAGAATTCCTTGCAATTTTATATTTTTTGCAATTTTTGGAGTTATACGCGGGTTTTCTAGCATGCAACTTGTGTATGTACGTGGGATATCTAGTATGCAACACGCGTGTGAACGTGGGATATAGTTCAACAAGGTGCGAACATCTTCCAAAGAATAGTTTTTTAAGAGTAATCCTTAGCAATAATTTGGAAAAATATGTAAGTGGAAAGGCCAATGTCATGTATGCATAGATAGGGCATTTTTTTACTCTAAAACCAGGCGAAGTTTTAACCCCAGCTCGGGGGTGACCCACTACTGAAATTTTATAAGTAGTGTGGTCTAAGGCTAGGAGGAATGTGGAAGGTCTTCACACAGTTAGTGTTCATTTTATAAAAGATAAGTGTCTTTTATGATCTTGTTTAAATTATTGTGTGTTTAATTATCAATTTTTTGTTTTGGGTTTTTCATGTATAAGTTGCATGTATACATGGTTATTATTTTGTATAAGCTTGTGTGTTTTCAGATCATTTTCATGAATTAAATTAGTATCAGAACTTGGAATTTCCCAGAAGAGTGTTGGGAATGTTACAATGTGGTATAAAAGCTCCATTTTTCAACACTAAGTCGATATGGGCCGAGTAATAGAACATGAAATTGAAAACACAGACTATGCAGGAAAATTGTTTGACAAAATGTCCAAGAGAGGATGTCTGCAAACTGTTTGATAAAAAAATTGTTGTGCAATTGAGAGGAATTTCATGATTAATGTGAAGGAATTGAACTAGGGATTAAAATTCCCAAATATCAATCGTATTCTAGGAATATTCAAGCTTGTACATGGCTGAATTTAAGGTTGCATAATGCCCATAATGGAATTGGGTGTTTTTGGGTAAAAACCCCAAATTCTACAATTAAATCCATGGAGAATTCGATGGGAGTAGGTCGGAATTTATGTGAAAAAGTTGAATTAATATGCACAGGGCCAAAAATGGTTGTGTGAAATTTAACTACAGATCTCTAATGGCGGTTGAAGAAATAATTGAAAATTATGTATTCTGGGCATTTTGGGAAAAATGTGAAATTCGACAAATTTGGAAAAAATGGGAATTTTTCGGTACATTGACCTCAACATAACATGGGAATCATGTGTCAGTTGATGTTGCATAAGGTTGACGTGTACTATCACAGTGGTAGATACACTGTGGAAATGGGTGGCAGATGGCAATTGAAGTGGAGCCATGGTGGTTGACGCCAGCTGGCATGGGAAACCTTGATGTGAGGGTCCCTCGTGATTTTGGAAAATCACTATGGGGGGTTCCCTGGTGGTTTTGGAAACCACCAGTAGAGGGGCCAAAGTACATCCTAATATTGACACATCGTTAGGTAGAAAACCACCATTTTCCACTTCAGGGCATTCCCCCTTGTTAATATCTGGTAGGTCGAGGGGGTCATGATGCAATGATGGTCATTGATCATCATCGATCCTCCATCGTTGGATCTTAATGGAGTGAAATTTCATGCAATGAGTTACATGGGTGTGGGATGGGGCCTTCCCATCCCCATGACACAATAAAAAGGTGCCACATGGAACCCACTATGCAAGTACGGGCCCATGTTGGCCTTAATCTTTTGAATGGGCACAATAATCATGATCCATCAGATATGGAAGAAGATAGGTCTCCACCGTTGATCTAGGTGGGAAAATTCAATCGAACCTCGGGCATCGGAATTTTTTTTTTATTGTAGTTTCTAGGAAGCCCGAGATCCTGATATTCCATGATGACGTCAAATGAAATCAATCAACGAGTAGGAAGCAGACAAGTGTCATTATCTGGTGAGGTCAGATGTCGAAAGAATGTGAAGTTCAAATTTGAATGTGGAAAAGGACAAGTGTTGATATACAAATACCCAGTGGCCAAGTGGACTCAAATTCCATGATAGCATCCCCGTCAGCATAAGGAGGCTAAATTTATGGAAAAATTAATAAAAACTAGTGGAAACATTTCGGTGTTTTCCAAGTTATCTTTTTACAGGGCCTTTTTTAGGCCCTAAACAATGTTTTTAGATACTCAAAAATAGTGTTTCCTTGGTATATCAATTTTCATCTTATATGAAAGAGCTCGACGATGGATTTCTAGCGGTGTATACCATTCTTCAAATAGAGTTATTGTGAGGGAGTTAGAGGTGAAACAGTGGAGGGTAAATTTTAAGACCCAGTTAACTTTTGGGGGCCATAACTTCCATAACTTTCTGCTATGAAATTGGATTGGGGAATAGGAGCAGTCTATGGAAATATCTTGGGCCATAGAATATATAAATGAATCTAAATTAAAAAAAATGGGCACACAATAATTATTAGGAGGGCATAGAAAGTACCTATAGCATTCAAGGCCAAAAAAAATGTTTATTGGCTTGAAACTTCAAGAGGATGTATCTAGCAGCTTGGAGCTCAGATGGGGGTGAAATTTTGACAAAGTGTCCAAAATATGTTTATGAAGGAAACTAATTTGGATCCTACCAAAAATACAAAGGGGCATGTGCAAGGATTCCTATGCACAGTTAAGAATTCCACCTAGATGAGGGGTGAGCAGAAGGAATTAATGTGTAATATTTAAATGACCATAACTTTATGCTCAAGACCCATATTTGAGTGAGTAAGTGTTGATTAATTTGATTGGTTGTCATTTATTTCAAACCTTCAATAAAGTCCGGTAAAAAAATTCGATATCCCCAATAGTATGGTTAAGGGACTTCAACTTGTTTGATGTATAATGGTATGAAGATTAGTATATTTGCAGGTAAGACTATTCTATATGGATAGTACATTTCATTCCATTTTTGGTGATATGTGGAATGCCACATAACTTCTCACAGTTAGAGAGTTATGGAGTTGTGAAGTTGAATAACCCCCATGAGTTATCTAGAAGGTTAAAGAAGTCAAATTATTCTAGAAGCTCCTAGAAGAAGTTGACTAGTCAAATGGGTGAAACTAGGATTTAATCATGGGTTAAGTTGTTGCAATAAGAAAATAATTAAAAATAAAGTAGTTGCAACTAGAAGTGGAGATTTTAATATTTGTAGCAAAGTGGGTTAGAATTGGACAAGTGGTTAGAAGTGGGTTAGCCCTAAACGAAGGAAATTGGGTTAAGTTGGTTAGAAGGTAGCCCTTGAGGAAGCTACATGGAAGTATAAATAAGAGAGAAAGGTTCTCCTATTAGTACCTATTGATAACATTTAATATATATTTATGTATGGTTTATTGTAGGTACCCATTGATAGATCTAAAGCTACAAAAGTCTGAGGTAGCACGAAAGGTTTGCGGCGAAAGTTTCAGAATTACAGAAAATACTGGAAAAAAAAACCCTAGTTTTTTAGGTGTGTGCGGTGTTGAGGAATGATATGAAATGATCTTACTCAAACATTTTTAGATCCTTCTTGGCTAAATAAATATAGACAGGAATATCACCCTATGTTTATATCCAACAAAATTGATATCCTAATTCACGAGTATTGTTTACAAGTGCTTAGGCTGCTTTTTATAAATAAAAGCTTGCTGAAAATTCATTATTTATGTAATTTTCTGAACATATCAGATGATTAAATAAATATAGAGACAAAAGTAAAGACATCAAGTCAATAATCAAAATAGATGAGACATAAAGCAATCCTTTATTTCATTCCAATTCATCAAAGAATCATTTAAAGCAATCCTCTTGTTCATCCCTTTGCTTTTGCCTTTAAGCAATTTAGAATTGGTTGAAGTAGTTGAACTACCTCATTAGTTAAGTTAACTAAAAAATCAACCAACTTTTTAGTTAAGGGGGAAAAGTAATAAATCATAATAAGGGTTTTTAAATAAATAATAACTAGTAGGTGGGACCCCTTGTGACTGTTGGATTACTGAGAGGGCGGGTGAATCAGTAATAGTGAAATTATAATCCTTTTTAACCAAATAATCCATGTGTTATATCAATGTAGAATTATTATCAAATAATGAGCAATAAGAGATGAACAATCACACACATACATAGTACACCAGTGTTTTACGTGGAAACCCAAAGCGGGAGAAAACCATGGAATGATTTTTCTTATATGTCTTGAAGAATTACATTCATTGGAAGCACCAACTTCCTTTTCTTTCCAGCTGCAACTGGAAGGAGGCTCCAACCCCCTAGTTTCTCAGGATACAACCTGAGGGAAGCTCCAACTCCCCAATTCTCTAGCTAAACCCAAAAGGAGGCTACTATTACCCATGGTTTTGGTCATCATGATGATGTATGGATGATGGTGTACTCAGGCTCTTCATAAGAACTTTCTCCTGAGAAAAGTTACTTTCTTCTCTTTCCAGAAATATCATTTTTGAAGGAGGTTTGCAGGCTTCTAGTATATTTTCCTGCGAGAATGCATGATTCTCGCAGGTTGCCTTAAGTCAGGGTGCGAGAAGTTCGCACTGTGTTGAACTTCTAGGGTGCGAACTCTTTCCAAAGCAAGGAAAAAGATGAATTATTGATGCTTCTAGAAGGGAATCTTCTAGAAGGATGAGATGGCATTCGAATGGTTATCCTAGTACTGGATTCCCTGATATTTTGGGATCATTCTTATCCAAGTAACCAATTCATTCTCTCCTATATATTGAGTGAATTCTCATGGAAAAGGTTAAGCAAGCAAAGAGAAGCAAGATTCATTGGAGAATTAGTGAAAGAATTGTGTGAAGGATTGATGCTACAACAGCTAGGAAACTCCAGTAAGTTTATTAAAGGTGGTTGATCTTGTTCATGCAAGTGAGCAAGTGTGTGTGTCAGAGCCAAGGGCCATCGAAAGGAAGTTTGTGACATCAAGGCTCAGGTTGTAATCTTTACTTTCCATTAATATGATACAGTAATGTGTCCCTTTCCCATAAAGCTAATTCCACTTTATTGTATAATTCCTTGATCATATACATAGATTGACTATTGAATAGATTGTGCTTTCTTCACTCCAGTTGGTTTGTATTGTTTTGGTCTTGAATGTACGAGAGCACTGGAGTGAAGAGGGAGAAACAAAGACCAAAGGAAACGATAATAAGGTATGTTCTTTGTTCTTTCCTCCTATTTAATTCAATGGTTAGAATCTAGGGAAAGAGTCATGTTCTATCTTGCTTTGTTCTAGATCCAGGTGGATCTAGGGAGATCGGTTTGTGTCCGCACTTACAGATTTATCCAATAAAAAAATTGGTGACTCCACTAGGGAGCAATCACATTTTCTTTGTGGATTTTGGTATTTTTCTATGGCCATTTGCTCTGGTTTCACTTTTCTCCTGTCCTATTAGTCTATGAGTCTTCAGGATATCCTGATAGACCTTCTGGGTCCAGAAGCCTTTTTGAATTTTTCTTCATTTTTCAAATTTTTGATTATGTTCAGGAATTCTCGCACTGCACTTCATTGCAGCCTGCGAGAATAGGTAGAGTTCGCACTCTGCCTATAGGTTTCAGTGCGAGGTTCTCTTACCCTGCTTAAGGGTCACCTGCGAGAATCACCGATTCTCGCACTGTGTTATATTGCCTACCTGCGAACACCCTTTTTCAAAAATTTGGATTTAAGTTTTGGCATTTTTAACTGCCCAGATCAGTTTGATTGCCTCTTATGAGTTTCTTGGACCTCTGATTGGTATCTTTCTTGCCTTTGTTTGTATGCATGAATAGTCTTATGGTTTCAAGGCTTTTCTTGACATTTTGGACTTGACTTTCGTTTCTTGGCTCTTCTTGGAAAAACCATTCTCTCTGACTTTAGGCTCTGAGTGTGTTTGATTAGTTAAGAACCAGTGATTGGTTGAAAGTTGAATGCTTGGTTTTTCTCGTTTTCTTATTGGTTTGAAAGATCATTTTCATTTGCATTGAGAAGACTACTTGGGTTTGCTCTTTATTTTTTCTTTCATTGAAAGAGTTGATTGAGTTTGTCATTTCTTGTTCAGTTAGCTTTTGATTTTCAGTACTCTTGCTGTCATAGTGTGGGTCCTTTTTGAAAAGTAAACAAAAAGTTTTTCTTTCAAAAAAATCTTTTCATTTTAGAAAACATTGAAAATCAAATTATTGAGATTGTTGAAGTATTTGAAAAAGACACAATAGAGAATTGTCATTTAATAAGTGATTGTTGGCATTTGAAAGGAAATTTTGCATTGTAGTTCAAGATTGATCTGGAAAAATTTCTCTCTCTCCCATACATAGGATTCATTGAATGAAAAGTGATATATTTCATTCTCATCCTTGCATTATTGGGTCAGAGTCATACAACACAAGTTTCATTTCCGTTACCTTTGAGTAAACAACAACTCTTAATAACACTGCGTAATCATAAAATTTATCTAGTAACTCTTTTCTAGGGCTCTTTTACACCAACATTTAGCTAGGCTAGCGCTTTGGAGTAGGAAGAGAGATACACTCTTCAAAAGCACAAAACACACAATAGCATCTTGTGTTAGGGAGTGTTAAATTCCATTTGCAACATCTTGTCCTGGGAAGCCCTTCTCACACAAGGTTCAAACACGAGGTCGCATTGGTATTGGCAGAGTTACTCACCCTGCTTTGTTGATATCAGTGTAGAGATTGCACGTATTACGGGGATCACTCGGAGGTATACCCACAATGATGAGTGGAAGCCTTTTGAGTTGATTTCGGGCTAGATACCCTGCCCTTGCGTGTGGATCGGACTGTCGACTGTCCCTCGAGGATTTATTGTTGCTGGTGGTGACCTTAGTGGCCTATGTCTCTAGGCTCTTACCCGAGGTGACTGTGGAGGGGAAAGTCATCATGGTACCTAGAATTGACGTTGAACAAACTCACTCAGGCTCCTTGGAGGGTACACCCACAATTATGTGTGGAAGCTTGCACCAGGGTGTAAGTTCGTTAAGCAGGTCATCAGCGTAACTTTTCCACCCTAGCCCCACCCCTTATCATCTCGTTGTTGCGACATTGGATTTCATCACCAACTAGTGGCTTCGAAATTAGAAGGTCTTGTTTGCCTGGTGATTGCTTCCTAGTTTTTGTTTACTAGCGTGTGTTGTTAGTTTCTCGAAGTTGACCATAGGATTTTTCTTCGTGAAGTTTGTCATTTGTTTACAATAGCTCCTCCACGTTGTTCGCATAGAATGCAAGGTTTATCTCCAGAGCATCTGGACAGTTCTCAACCCTTGCCTACAGGAACACCGGAGGTCTCTCCGACGCAGAGTGAAGTCCTAGTTGTTATCACACCTCAAGTGGAACGAACTGACTCTCTCAAATGTTTTCGAATTACAAATACTCGAGAGGAGTTTTGACTTCCTAGTAATTCTCAGCGCCCTTTTAGACGACTGAATTCTTCCGGAGAACTAGTTGTTACTTCTTCTGGATCACCCGTTGGGCCTTTTCCCGGGGTAGAAGGCCAAGATCTGTTTTGGTCTACAGGTGATTTTCGAAGGACACTTTTTAGTCCTGGTTCACCTGTGGTCTCCGAAATCAACCCTCCTATGTTTTCTGAGACAGAGACTGTACCGTTGACTACCACTTATCACTTTACTCTCCCTGCCGAAATGGCCCATCTCGCGAATACTACGAGTGTCCCAACCGGGTTCACTACCACTGGTCTTGCTCCTATCAACACACAGTGAATGCCCAATGTCACTCCAACTCTACCACATGGATACCATGCGTTGAATGTTTTGTTGAATGCTTCTGTTCCAACACCTCCGCAAACCCCAACTAGTTCTCCAGGTGGTCCTTCTCTTCCTGGGCATCCTATTCCCAGTTTTATTCCAACACTCCCTCAATTTCCTTCTGGAAATCCTAATCCTAGTGGCACTATACCATCCATTACACCACACTTGCAGATTCCCATTGGTGGACAAGGTGGTACGACTCAACTTCCTTTTACCGGACATATTCCAATTACTACACAACCTTTGATTGGGACACAACTTCCGGTTGGAACACCACCTATGCTAGGGGGACCAACCCCACCTTTTGGACAAAATATACCTCCCTCTTTGGCCCAGTATTGGAATCAGATGATACAAAATATTCCTCAAATGACTGGGGGGTAGCAGCATGTCCCTACTATAGGCCAACCATATCCAGGTATACCCAATCCTATTTGGGGTACGAATGCTCAAACTCAGGTCCCCACTCAAACTCACGGTTACAATCCTGAGAGTTACTATCCTCTCCAACCACCATCGAATCTGCCTGGGTCTTCCCATTATGGGTAGACTTCTTATGGTCCTACTAGTTTTCCCACAGGGCTTCCACCCCAAAGCCACCAGTACTCGCAAGTGAATCGACAATTACCTTTTCTTGCTACTTTGGATTTTCCAGATTTGTCTAGGATTTTAAATGATCCTAGTCGTCACTCTCCCCAATGGCCTGTTATTCCAGCCAAACTTCCTTCGGACATTCCTAAATTCGATGGAAAAGTGGGAGAGGACCCCAACAACCACGTTATTACTTTTCACTTATGGTGTTCATCCAACTCATTGATGGATGACTCTAATCATTTACGTATTTTTTAACGAACCCTTACTGGTTCTGCTGCGAAGTGGTATATCGAATTGCCACGAGGTTTCTTCTCTGACTTCAATACCCTAGCTATGGATTTCCTTACGCATTACCAGTTACCGATCCATTATGATACCGGGACTGAGATTTTGACTTCCTTCAAACAGACTAAAGGCACTCATATATCTAATCATATCCATGAGTGGTGAAGGCGTCAATGTCTCATTAAACTTGAACTCCCCGATCAATCACTGGCAGAATGGCTTATGAAATCCTTCGTGAACGAAATTGGTAAGGACATTTCCATTGGTGGTGTTGTCACGGAGGAGCAGGCTATAATTCATGCTCAATATCTTGATCTCGTTTATTCGCAAACGGGAACACTTTACGATTTACTACCTGAATTACCTCGTCCAGGTACTTCCAACACTTCAACTGCTCTAGCTGCCTCACATGCAGCTGATGGTGTGATTGGTACTACCCAAGCCCAATCACATTTTGTTTCAAGCACAACCTCTAAATCTGCTTCTTCTAATGTTCAAAATGCTCTGTCTCCTGCCACTCCCACTAGCAAAACTTCTGAGGTAAATGTTGTTCAATCTACCCCTGCCGGTAAAAACAAATCTAAAAAGGGGAGAGGCAAGAATAAGGAGGGAAAAAATAATAATCAAGCAGAGCAACCTAAAACTACTCCTGTTGAAGATCGGGATAAGCGCAAACCAAGATACCCTTGCCTTATCTGTGGTGATGATAATTACACGAAGGATTTTCCACGACGTGTCGAGGTCACTAAGTTCCTTCAAGAAACCCCAAAGCCATCTACACCGACTGTCTTGTCCCAACCCTTCCCGTATCAAAAACAGGCTCAATTGGTCATTCAAGACCAACCCTCCTCTTCTATGACATCATATGTTTTGATGTGTACTAGTGATTCTAAGAAAAACAATGTTGCACTCACGACTAGAGCCAAAGATTATACTCCATCTAAGGAGAAGGTTGACGATTTACCTCTTGCTTTGGTACAACCATTTCCAGTGACTCCACCTACTAATGGTCCTCTTCATCTCGAATGAACGAGCCTTGATTTAGTTCTGATACCACCCCCAAAATGTGTGATTAAGAAATCGTCTTTCAATCCTCATGCTCGTGCGGCCCAAAACTACAAAATCGTTGAAGATCTGGCCCAGACACCTCCAGTGATGTTAGCCCTTGAAGTCCTTCAGTCTTGTCCTGCACAACGAAAGGCACTGTTGAAAGCTATAGGTGGAATTGACCCGACAGATATGAATCTAATAGTCTTTGACTTGGATGATCACATTCCACGGTTACCCCCTCAACTTTCATTCCAGATACAATTTGTTGTCTCTGACAAGAACATTTGCCAAACTGTTATCGACGAGGGTGCCTCAACATGTGTAATGTCTTTTTCTTGTTGGAAAGCCATTGGCTCTCCTCCCTTGAATGAATCACAAAACACTCTTAAATCCTTCAATGGCTCTGGTTTTAAGCCTTACAATGTTCTTCCTTCATTGTCCATTACACTAGAAGGTAAGACGGTCCAAGTCAAAGTGGAAGTCTTTGATGCTCCCCTTGATTATAATATTTTACTTGGCTCTAGATCGATCAATTCCATGCGTGTCGTTGTGTCAACACTTTTCCATGTAGTACGTTTCCCTCATCAAGGAAAGGTTGTTACCATCGACCAACTTTCCTTTTTCAATTCTGATATCCATACTGGCAACGTACCATTTATTGCTAAAACCCCACCGGGCTATGAGAACATAGGTGTAGGCCTTTTAAAGGACTCCTCGTTAATGGGTACTTTTCGCATTCCACTGCTTGATGTTCCATGCCCGTCAGTTGCTTATATCAATATGATCTCCACCATGCCTCATGAACTTCCTGCGTCACATGACCCTTGGATTGTCCCTGACCCTGGAGATCATCTTCATTTCAGCAACGTCGTGCCATTAAGTCTGGTTGAGTCTGCTTATCAAGCCATTCAATCGGTAACACCTTCTACTTCTTCTCTTGATGAGTTATCTCCCGATCCTTTTCGTGTTATTTTTCCCACTGAAAAGATGATCATATCCATCATGGAGGACACCCCTTGGGACGATGGACATCATCATTCCATACTCTTTCTGGAGCAACACACTCTTGAGAACTACCAACGGCTTTTGACTCCATCGACCGTTGTTGTCATCTCTACGATTCCCGCGACTACACACGATGTGTTTACTGAAGGGAACTTAAGTAATATCTCGCCCACGATTCCCATTGACATATCCATTAAACTTGGGATTGTTGAGAATGTCCATATTGGTGCTTCGTGTTTCGCTAATGAAATCGTCACCTATACATCTCTATTCAAATAATTTCGTGACATCTTCGCCTGGAGTTACGAAGAGATGCCAGGTATCAACCCTGCAATTGTTGTACATGAGATAAAGACATACCCCGGTGCTAAACCCGTCCGGAAACGCCTTCATCCAGTTCACCCACATACAGCGGCTGCTATCAAGCTCGAAGTTGAAAAACTTCTGAAAGCCAGCTTTATTTATCCGGTGGCTCTTACAGAATGGGTTTCCAATCCTGTCCCGATTGACAAAAAAGGTGGCAGTATTCATGTATGTGTTGATTATAGGGATATTAACAAATCTTGTCCCAAGGACAACTTTCCTACCCCCTTCGTCGATCAGATTGTCGATGACTGCACCGGAAGTGAAATCTTCTCTCTCATGGATGGTTTCTCCAGCTATAATCAAATTAACATTGCTCCTGAGGATCAACATAAAAATGCTTTTATTTATCCTTGGGGTACTTTTGCCTATAGGAAACTCCCTTTTGGTCTTAAGAATGCGGGCGCAAATTTTCAACGCACTATGTCTTATGCTTTTCGTGATATTAAGAATATCGTTCAACCCTATTTGGATGATTTACCAGCTCATTCTATGCGCAGAATCAATCACCCTACCCATCTCAGAGCCATTTTCATTTGTTGTCGGTTCTATCATATACTTTTAAATCCTCATAAATGCATTTTTTGCGTGGAATCCGACCATCTTCTAGGTTTTATCATTTCGCTTCAAGGGATCCGGGTGGATCCTATTAAGGTTGAGGCAATTCTTAATCTCCCTCCTCCTTCTACATTGTGCCAGTTGCAAAGTTTGCAGGGGAAAGCAAACTTTCTTCGTTGTTTTATCCCTAATTACACCGAGATCACTCGTGGTTTTACGCAGCTACTAAAGAAAGATTCAGAGTTCATCTGGGATACCAATGCCAACAATGATTTTGAAGCTTTAAAGTTGTCCCTAATGCGAGCTCCGCTTCTCTTTCCTCTTGATTATAGTTGCGATTATTTCCTTTATCTTGTTGCCTTGGAGTACACTATTGGAATGGTTCTCGTCCAAGAGGATGATGCGCATGATGAACATGTTGTTTACTACTTGATTCAAAGTCTCACACCAACTGAAATCAAGTATCAACATGTCGAAAAACTAGCCTTGGCTACCATTCAAGCCGTCCAATGCTTTCGGCACTATATCCTCTCATGCAAGACTACGGTGATTTCTCATTTCAACCCTATGCAACATATTTTGACACGTCAATTGCTAGGGGGAAAATACTCCAAATGGATTGTGATACTCCAGGAGTTTGACTTGGAATTCGACCATGCCAAGTCCAAGAAGTCATTAGTTTTTGCTAAGTTGATATGCGATTTTCCTCATTCTTCAACGGAAAATGTAGCAGTAGATTCATTACCCGATGAATCTCTTTTCCTTATTAGCATTGATGATCTTTGGTATGGGGATATCATTATATATCTCCAAACCCAGACTTTTCAGCCTACTTTGTCTAGTACTGAACGACGTCGCATACGCTATCAAGCTCGTCAATACATTATCCTCAGGGATACACTTTACCGTCGGGGAATTGACTCTGTTTTTCGACATTGTTTAACATTCAATGAAGTCGAGAAAGATCTGAATGACTGCCATTCCATAGCATGTGGTGTTCATATGTCTGCGTATGCTACTACCCAGAAGATCTTACACGCAGGGTATTTTTGGCCTTCTTTGTTTAACGACTGCATTACTGCCATTCAGAAATGCCATGCCTGCTAGACCTACAATCAGAAAATTTGGTCACATCCTGCTCCTCTTCATCTTGTGGTCTCAGTTGGTCCTTTTGCGAAATGGGGCATCGATTTCATGACATGTCACCCTCACTCAGCCATGGGGCATGGTTACATCATTGTACCTGTTGATTACTTTAAAAAATGGGCCGAGGTGATGCCGACATTCGATAATACTGGAAATACTGCAGCGTTGTTTCTTTTTAATCACGTCATAGCTCGTTTTGGTGTTCCCCAAGCTATCGTCACTGATCACAGTAGTCACTTTAGAAATTTTATGATGTCGGAACTTACGGCAAAGTTGGGTCTTCGTCATGATAACTCAACACCCTATTATCCACAAGATAATGGTCAAGTCGAAGCGATCAACAAATTTCTTATAACTATGCTTCGACGAATGATAGGAATTCATAAATCAAGTTGGCACACAATGTTGTTTTTAGCATTGTGGGCATACTGGACATCTGTCAAATCCGCTACTAGGTTTACGCCTTTTCGGTTAGTCTATGGTGTGGAAGCCATTCTTCCTATAGAATGCGAGATACCCTCTCTGAAGCTAGTTGTCAAACTCTTACCCAACACTTCTGCTGAAGAAGAACATCTATTGTATCTAACGCAATTAGATGAAACTCGACGTGACGCCACTCTAGTAATAGAAGCCCAGAAAAAACGTGTCAAGGCACAATATGACAAGCATGTCAAGCCTCGTGTTTTCTCCGAAGGTGATCTTGTTATTCTCTATGAACAGGATCAAGCTGTGTTAGGAGTTGGGAAATTTGAACCCATGTGGCGAGGTCCTTATATTGTTCGCCAAGTTTTGGAAAAAGGAGCATATGAGTTGGTAGATTACGATGGTATCCCTTTGAGTGAACCCAGGAATGGGTTGTACTTGAAGAAGTACTATGCATAAATAATCTGTGCACAAGTACTTGTATTTTAATGTATCATACTTTGTGTGTGTTACTATAGATTTGTTTTGTTCGTTATCTAGTCTCTGCCCTTATGTGACGTTATGTTTGATTTCCAGATGTCGGAGTCTTCGCTACCCTATATTGGCTTCGCTGATGGTGCTAGCCGTAGTACTTGGAACCTTGCTTCCACTGCGTGGGCAATCTATTCCCCAACAAATGAACTTGTATTTTTACGAGGTGTATGCCTCGGTCGTGCGACCAACAACATTGCAGAGTATAGCACCATTATTGAATTATTGGTTGATGTTATCTCGCTTGGAATTCGTCATTTGGTTGTGCAACTTGACTCACAGCTTGTAGTACTACAGTTAAGTAATATCTACTCTATTCGAAGTCCTACTTTGTTACAGGTGTATTTGCGAATTCGCCTCTTGGAACGTTATTTTGATCACATTGAATATCAACATATTCCTAGATGTCTAAATACATTAACAGATGCATTGGCTAATTATGTATTGGACAGGCATTTGAATCATTTATAAATCAAACACATCAAAATTCACACAATATAAAGTATCCCGGTAGAAGCCATCTGTATATATAACGATCAAAAGAGTTTTTTACAAAAAGTTTGTCTGAAGACCAAAATATCAAAAATTGAAGCTTATAGCTTCTACAAAGTGATGTCATGGATGACGTTCACGGTAACACACGACCGCCCTAGCAACCCTACAGAGCAGTCAACTCATATATGTTGATACCCCTACAGTATGACGATGATCGTGTTGTGGAACGTCTTCCAGAGTCATATCTGGAATGTCTGCAGTCAGGCCCTCTAGATTTTGTTCCACAACTTGGTAATCCTCAGCATACTGTGGTGCTGCCACTACCTCTCCTCATCGCTAGATGGGAGAAGTGCCAGGAGGTCTGTACGGTCCAACATATGTGTTATCAACAAATGATTTTGTATTAGTCTTTGGATGGACATATAAAACAAAAACATTTGAATATGATAAAAATTCACAAAAACATTTGAAAATAAAAATGCATGTACTTCTTACCAAGGTCACCCCACTGAGTATCCTCTGGCAGTTGCAAATCTAGATCTCCTCGAAAATCCAACCCGGAATAAGCGTAGTCATCAACCATCAACATCTGGGTTTGAATCCAGTCAAAGAAAATATCATCGTACTTGACGATTGGTCCTGCTACGTGTCGGGCCATGAGCCAACACCATCTCAGCATCCTCGGATCCCTAGGACCCGGTATATTCCACTCAAACTGTAGTCTCAGTACGGGAACCTACTCAAGGAAGAAGGATACCAGCAAAGATCCATACACGAATTTCTTTAACTCACCCCACCTACATTTGGTTAATTGCTTTTTGATACTGCGAAGCACATCATCTGCCCAGTTGAACACTCGAGGCTCAGTACACTCAATAGCATACTAGAATTAGCTCTGTAATGCCATATGAGGAGCAGAACTCCCTTCCATCTGAGCTATAGTAAAAAGGATAGTACGGAGGGTCAAGTCTTGTACCCCCCAGATAGCCACTTTTCCTTTCTTTCTTTCAGCCTCGGGTACATAGTATAAATTGCAGTACTCACTCATCTTTAGCCCACCACCTCTACTACCGGTCAGGCTCACATAGTATCCGCGTCAGGACAATCCAGTCAAAAATTAAATGTCCTCAATGTATATGGACAGTGTGTGAGCTCCCACATGAAAAACCTGCTGATCTAGGTCCCACATACGCACCAGATACTCTAATAATGTGACTTGGGCCCTCATGCCCGAGATACGAAAGTACTTTAAGAGCCCACAATCTCTCAAAGAAGCTATGGTAGGTGGATGGTTTTTGACCATTGCATTATCCTCTTCATGTTCCCTTTCACGCCACTCAAGTACCATGGTGATGGCCAATTATCTGCACAAGGAACACAATAAGAGGATTAATAACTTTTTTCATACTTTGGATATTTTTCATTGGCTAAAAATTTAAAAAAAAATTGGGCTTTGCGGTTCTTGCATGTGCTCTGTGTGCACAGTGAGAGAACCTCGTAGGTGGCCTTAGGCTCACCTGTGAGAACGCCTCATTGTCGCAGACCCCATATGGACCGCCTACTAGAATTGCAGCACGCATGTAGGTCTTAAAAACTCAACTCAAAACTAAACATTTAACTAATGAAATCACAAAGGTAAACCATGAAAATGTCAAGGACGAAGAGCTTACCTTAATGTTGTAGACGACTCGCTGAATGGTCTCTCGTAGCTCTCGCAAATTGATGCCAAACTTGGAGGGTAAAAGAGGGGTTTTTTGAGCTCAATAGTGGAAATGTAAAATGGTGTCGTAAAAAAGAAGTATTTACTCATTTTATTTACTTTCACTATATCATTTTGGATTTTTATAATTATTTATCGACTAAACCCTAATCCCTAAGGTCATGATGAGTGTAACTTTTGCAGGCGTGATGACTTTGATGATTCAATACAGGGATATGGACATGTTTTTCTTTGTTACCATGTGTTTTTTATTGTTTTTTATGGTTTTTACATAAAACATCGAGCATCGTTTTTGTCCATTCTTGCGCTCGTAAATACATGAGAACGTGGTCGAGCATAATTTTATCACTTTTTCGGGCTCAACAAGGTTGTACAAAAAAGGAACCTCCCTGGAGTCCTCTTTAAGATCTTTTCAGACTCTCTAAACATGAAAAGATCGCCGAATGACCTTGCTATTTTCACGCTCGATAAAGTATTTGAAATAAGTGTCTGGTGAGCGATAATTTATCTCTTTTTCGGTCTCGTCCAGACTATTTCACAAAAAAGGAACTGAGAGAGTTCTCTTTTAAGTGTTTTTTCAAACTCTATAATCTTGAAAAACCTTCGAGTTTTCTATCTCTGGACTCGTTAAAAAAACATTGACAGACCCGTGATGGGACCGAACCACTCCTTCTTAGGGTTCGTTAAAAATACTCCGAGGGACTCGTCTGAAGGATGAGATTACATCAACAACAATATGTTATCCTCCTCAAGCTTGTGTAAAAATAAAGAGGTACTTGCTAGAAATGGTGGGGGAAAATTTGGGAAAGGGATATGTTTTCATCTTCATATTAATTGGAAGTAAGTGTCACTCTTGAACATGACACCCCTATTCATCATTTGAAGCCGGTTTGGGAAATCCATTTGTTTCTCATTCGATTTGCTACAAGGTCATTCCCTGTGTCTTCTTTGAGTCAATGCTGCCAAATCATTGGTCATGTCATTCATATGTTCAAGAGAAGTCCATCTAAAACCTATATTGAGTCGGCCATCTGCAGTTATCCATTCTCTCTATGTCAGCCTTCCCTGTGTCCAGTCCAATTCACATCATACTCTGTTTCACCTTCAAAATATATTACTCATTTCGTGTCATTGATGGGGGATACATCAAGGTCCTCCTGTGATGAGTTTTGTTCCGTCGAATTTAGCTCATTATCCGGAATCAAGACTTAGAAATTATTTGGTACCTTGAAGCTTGCATGCCTCAATGGCAGGTTTCCTCGCTTTCGATAGTGGGTTTTACATCATTGACCCCTGATCGAAAGATTCCATCGGATGTTCGACTTCAACTCATTCATTCACACTTGATGGATTGTACTATGGTACCTTGGGAGTCATTAACATTAATGGTGATTTCCCTCGCACTTGTTAACGGTTACATCAATGACCGATAATCAAGTGGTTTCTACCATGTTCGACTTCAATACATGCAATCACATGGTTAGATTTGTACTTTGGGCGATGAGATTGAAGACCTTGGATATCATCTTTGCGATTCAGGTTGCGATGGAGTATGTATAATTTGCGACACATAGATCCACTGTGTATGTCTCGTGGCTATGTCATCTTGATTTGAAATTTTTCGCATAGATCCACAGTGTATTCTGGGTGGCTATGCTATATTTTGACAGCATGGATCCATAGTGTATGATTAGTGGCCATGACCCAGGTCTACCATGTCATCAGTCGGTGATTTGAGTATGGAAATTCCTACCTCAGAATTGATATATATGATATTCTACAGATGCTTGGTTGTTCACAGGTTTCCGATTAGGTGTGCTCTTGGTTCTCGACACACACATGCAGCTTACAAAGTCTATCAGTTGTCACTAGTTCCAACCTCATACTTTGGGGGGCATTCTATTACCCATGATTTTGGTCATCATGATGATGTATGGGTGATGGTGTACTCAGGCTCTTCATGAGAACTTTCTCCTGAGAAAAGTTACTTTCTTCTCTTTCCAGAAATATCATTTTTGAAGGAGGTTCGCAGGCTGCTAGTATATTTGCCTGCAAGAATGCATGATTCTCACAGGCTTCCTTAAGTCAGGGTGTGATAATTTCACACTGTGTTGAACTGCTAGGGTGTGAACTCTTTCCAAAGCAAGGAAAAAGATGAATTCTCGATGCTTCTAGAAGGGAATCTTCTAGAAGGATGAGATGGCATTCGAATGGTTATCCTAGTACTGGGTTCCCTGATATTTTGGGATCATTCTTATCCAAGTAACCAATTAATTCTCTCCTATATATTGAGTGAATTCTCATGGAAAATGTTAATCAAGAAAAGAGAATCAAGATTCATTGGAGACTTAGTGAAAGAATTGTGTGAAAGACTGGTGCTACAGTAGCTAGAAAACTCCAGCAAGTTTATAAAAGGTGGTTGATCTTCTTCATGCAAGTGAGAAAGTGTGTGTGTCAGAGCCAAGGGCCATCGAAAGGAAGTTTGCAACATCAAGGCTCAGGTTGTAATCTTTACTTTCCATTAATATGATACAGTAATATGTCCCTTTCCCATAAAGCTAATTCCACTTTATTGTATAATTCCTTGATCATATACATAGATTGACTATTGAATAGATTGTGCTTTCTTCACTCCGGTTGGTTTGTATTGTTTTGGTCTTGAATGTACGAGAGCACTGGAGCGAAGCGGGAGAAACAAAGACCAAAGGAAGCGATAATAAGGTATGTTATTTGTTCTTGCCTCCTATTTAATTCAATGGTTGGAATCTAGGGAACCAATCATGTTCTGTCTTGCTTTGTTCTAGATCCAGGTGGATCTAGGGAGATCGGTTTATGTCCGCACTTACAGATTTATCCAATAACAACTACTACCCCCTATGTTATCCAACTACAACCACCTATCCTTGCCCCATCCAACCACCCTGAAGTAGAAGTAGAATGATGGAACCACTGTCACACTATCACTGTGAGATATATCGTTGTAAACATGTACCAAACAACCTAAACCATGGATCAACCTGTGCCTCAACCTGTAATCAACCTTTACCATAAACAAGTGCATAAACCATGCACCAACCTGTACCATAAACAAGTGCATCAACCATGCTCCAACCTATACCAAACAATATGTAATCAACCTGTACCATAAACAAGTGCAACCAACCATGTACCAGATATGTACCAATCATGTGTCAAGTACTCATCAACTATGACTCATCAATATGTACCGACATCATGAACTATACAAATCATGTATGTGCCAAATCATCAACTACTTGTCTCAACCATGTAGCGAACTTTTACCTCAACCAAAATCCCTCATCAATTTCATCATCCAAATATGATTTGTAACTCTGTAATAAACCTGGTGTATATGATCACATACCTTGTTGAATTCTGGATTATTCTAGATAGCGACCTTGTAGAGCATGCCCTCTACGGAATAATTTTTGAATCGATATGAAACTCTTACATGGAATACTACAGACTCTACTCTAACCAACACATTTTGTCTTACTAAATTTGGATCTGTTATGAAGAAGTTATGATGTTTTTATCTGAAACACCTTAGAAAGCATCGTCAAAAGAATTTATCCTTCCTTGAATTCTGACCTTCTTTTCTTCACCTTCCCTCAGAAATTTGTCTTAGATATCCTTTGGTTACCTCAGACACCTATAGGTATTCAATATTCTCAAGTGTGTCTAAAATTAGAGAGCCTTTCCTCATATTTATACTCTCCAAGTAGCTTCCTTAAAAACATATTCTAGGTCACTTTGCCCACTTTCGTTATTTTAGGGTTAACCCACTTCTAATTTCTCCTTTAAATTTATTATTTAAATAATTTATTTTGTATTCACTTTGAATTATAGTACACTCATCAATTCAATTTATTATTTACCTTCTAAAATATCTTAAACCACTTTGACTACTTTGACCTTTTGGGGCTTCTAGATGACATAAGAGGGTCCTCCAACTTCATAAGGCCATAACTCTCAAACCGTGAGGAGTTATGTGATGTTCCACATACCACCAGAAATGGAATGACATGTACCATCAATATATAATAGTATTACCTTCACATATATGAAAACTCATACCATTATCCATCAAACAAACTTGGTTCCATTACCCAAACCTGGGTTCTCCAACTTCTCATGGCCATAACTCTCTAAGAATGAGGATTTATGTGACGTTCCACATGCCAACGGAAATGGCATGACAAGCACTATCCATCTAGTATAGTTTCACTGACAAATTCACTTACCTTAATATCATTATTACACAAATAAACATGGTTTCTCTAACCATACTTCTAGGATAACTCAATCCAAAAAGCATCTTTCTGTGAGGACTTTCACCATAAGGGGACCAATTTGAAGTTCATCATTTCTACTTATTATCAACCATGACAAGAAAATAACGATTCATCTTTACATAAAACAATATTGGGTCCATTAACCAACCTTTTTGCTACGGTGCTTTCTTCAAGGGTTTACATCAATGAAAACAAACCTTAATCAACAATCTCACCCTTTGGAATTGATGGAAACACTCTGATGCAATACTAAAATCATATCACTCATGCTCCCCATGGAACCATGCCTCTATCCTTTACATCTGATAAATCGTCTCCCCCTAGAACCATGCCTTTATCCGCTGCATCTGATAAATCTCTCCCCCTTTGTCATCAATGGCAAAGGTATCTTTCCATCCGGGGCTTCTCCCCCTGACTAAACTATCTTCTTATGGTGCTTCCTCATGTACATCTAGGACATATAAGATAAGCATTCAAAAGAATTCATTTTGGAGTAGAAATAACTCTGAGTCTCTGGCGAAGATACTCAAAGGATTCCCGTGGAAGTGGTTTTGTAAAGATGTTTTCCACTTGTTCTTCTGTGCCCACATACTCAACTCTGATATTATTTTCTGCAACCTATTCCCATAAAAAGTGATACCTGATTGGAATGTGCTTTGTCTTGGAGTGCTTCACTGGATTATTTGATATATTGATGGTGCTTGTATTATCACAGTAGATTGGAATGAGCTCATTATAATCAGCCTGTATATATGTTAGAGTTTGTTTCATCCAAAGAACCTGTGTACAACATGATGTTGTTGCAATGTACTCTGCCTCAACTATAGATAAAGATATTGATGATTGTTTCTTGCTTAGCCATGATACTAAACACTCACCCAAGTAGAATGATTCTCCATTGGTGCTTCGTTGGTCATCAATACAACCTACTCAATCTGCATCTGTGTAGGCAATAAGTGATAGATCTTTTCCTTTTGGATACCATAATCCAAACTCTTATGTTCCTTTGAGATATCTAAAAATCCTCTTCATTGCTAATACATGTGATTCCTTTGGTGCTACTTGAAATCGTGCCACCTGTCCAACTGCCTGCATTACATATGGTCTAGATGTTGTCACATATAGTAGGCTTCCAATCATTGACATGTATTGCCTCTGATCTGTAGACTTTGAATCATCATATTTGCTCAACTTACAACTGGCTTGCATGGGAGTGATAACTGGTTTGCAATCTTCCATACTGAACCTTTTTAGCATTTCTCTGCTATACTTGGTTTGAGAAATCAAAATTCATTGGTTTCTTTGGTGTATTTGAAGTCCCAAAAAGAAGGATAGTTCTCCAAGTAATGACATTTAAAATTCATTATGCATAGATTTTGCAAATTTCTGGCTTAACTTGTCATCATCACTACCAAAAATAATATCATCAACATAAACTTAAATTAATAAAACATTACCTTGACTTACCTTGATGTAGATGTTGTTGTCTGCACTTCCTTTTCTAAACCCTGCCTACTATAGATACTTATCCAGTCTACAGTACTATGCTCTAAGAGCTTGTTTTATACCATACAAGGCCTTCTTTAATTTACACACATAATCTGCATTTTCTGACAACTAAAATCCTTGTGGTTGTTCAATGTAGACTTCTTCTTCAAGTTCCCCATTCAAAAAATACGTTGTTACGTCCATTTGATACATTTTAATAATTTTGGAGCATGCATAAGATAAAATAAAATAGATTGCTTCCATTCTAGCAACTGGGAAAAATGTCTCTTCAAAGTCAATTCCTTCAACCTGTGCATATCCTTTACATACAAATCTAGCTTTGATCCTTGTAACCTGTCCATCTTCATTCAATTTATTCCTGAAGACCCATTTTGTCTCGATCACATTCTTATTATTTGGTCTTGGAACCAGTTCCCAAGTGTCATTTTTTTATATTTGATCCAATTCTTCATTCATGGCCTTTTTCCAAAATTCATCCTTGTTGGATTCTTCAAAACAGTTTGGTTCAATTATAGATGAGAGGGCTAGGTGTGTTTGTTCTAGTGAACGGATTTTTCTTCTAGTCTCAACTCCTGCATATTTGTTTCTGATAATCTGTTCTGAAGGATGCTTCTTCTGTACTCATTTACTGGGAGTCTTTGGAGGCACTTGTTGAACTTGCTCTTTTTCTTCTGTTGGATTATCTTCATCTTCCTCTTCTACTTCTTTTTCATCTTCTTCTTCTTCTTATGAGGGTTGTTTCATTGATTCATTTTCTTCTTCCTTTGATTTTGGTCTACCTGTTTCATCAATTGTCACATTGATGCTTTCCACAACTTTGTTCAATCTTAGATTGTAACACTTGTATGATTTCCTTGTACTTTAGTAACCAACAAGTACTCCTTTGTCCACACGAGAGTCAAACTTTCCCATTCCACCATCTTATCTTTTGATATAGCATTTGCTTCCAAAAAATATGAAGTGCTTTACATTTGTTGGTCTTCCTTTCCATAGTTCATAAGGAGTTTTTTCATTGTTGTTTTTTAGCATCACTCTGTTTTGAATGTGAACTGATGTATGTACTTCCTGTGTCCAAAAGATATCTATCAATTTTGAATCCATTAGAAATTGTTTGACCCATTTCCTATACTGTCGTGTTCTTTCTTTCAACAACTCCATTCTGTTGAGGTGTCCTAGCAATGAAGAATTGCTTTGAGGTGAACTCTCCTCCATTATTAGATCTCAAGCATTTGATTTTTGAATCCATTTCATTTTCAACCATTTCCTTGTAGATCTTGAAGTTTTCAAAAGCTTCTGACTTATTCTTGAGAAAGCAAACTGCAGTCATTCTTGTATAATCATCAACTAATAACATAAAGTATTTCTCACCTTTTAAGCCCTTTGTTCTAGTTGGTCCAACTAGATCGGTATGCATAATTTCCAGTGGTCTTGTTGTTGAATATTCCTTTGATTTGAACATGTTCTTTGTTTGCTTTCCTTGTTGAGAATGCTTGCATAAAGTGTTGGTTGGTTTCGTGATCTGGGGCATTTCTATGACTGCTTCTCTTTTTCTGACTTTGACAAGGTTATCAAAATGTATGTGACCCATTCTTCTGTGCCATAGCCAACTTTGATCTTCCTTTCCTAGACAACACTTTTCATTTCCAATTTCACTTAACACATATATGTTGCTTGAAGTTCTTGCAGCTGTAAAGACCAATTTCCATGAATCTTCTTTTCTTATCTCACACTTTTGTGAATCGAAAGTAACTTTATGACCTTGGTCACACATTTGACTCACACTTAGAAGATTACGTTTCATGTCTTCTACTAGTAGAACATTTTCTACCTTTTCATTCTTGTTCCCAATTCGGATTGTGCCTTTTTCAATGATTTTGGCTAAATCATCATTTCCGAAGGAGACTGATCTATCTCTTTCCTTTTGTAATGTAAGAAACTTGTCTCTATCACCTGTCATGTGTTTTGAACACCCACTGTCAACATACCAACCATGTTTCTTCTTCTTAGCTTGTAGAGCGATTGTGCATTCTTCATTTCTATATTGATCTTGCTTTCTTATCCATGTCATTTTCTGAGGTTCTTGTTTGTGATTGTTGTTATTCTATTGAGGTTCTTTAGGAGGGATTGTCATTCTGCAATCTTTGGCCACATGTCCAAAATTGTTACATTTGTAACATTCTGTTAGTGAAATTTCTTGCAAGGGGGGATAAAATGCAAAGGAGCAGGTGAAAACCCACTCACCCTAAGATCGGGAAGAAAAATGCGCCTGTGGTTAAGCAGCAAGAGAATCTGGACGGCTGTGATCAGAGCGCCCAGATCAATGGCACACATTGGATTCTGGAGCCCCCCTGCCTTTCTACCTTTAAGCGGAGGGGGGCAGGGGGGTCAGGAATCGGGGGTGCATATCTCTGATGGTTGCGATCAGAGCACCCAAATCAATGGCACACATTGGATTCTGGAGCCCCCCCACCTTTCTACCTTTAAGAGAAGGGGGGGGGGGTCCGGAATCGGGGGCACATATCTCCGATGGCTGCGATCAGAGTGCCCAGATCAATGGTGCACATTGGATTCCGGAGCCCCCCCACCTTTCTACCTTTAAGTGGAGGGGGGGGTCCGGAATCAGGGGCGCATCTCTCCGACGGCTATGATCAGAGCACCCAGATCAATGGAACACAGGCATTTCAGACCTCCCTCACCTTTCTGCCTTTAATTAGCTTGGGTCCTTCCTCCCGTCGTGTCACCTCTCGTGTCACCTCTCCCCTGTAACATATCTTCCATTCCACCTCATAAAATGGCCCCTCCTTAGTCCATCATCCTCTTACCAGTGGCCATGTATCTCCCCCTTTCCTCATTACCCATTCACTCACCCTCATGGTACACCCTTTTCCCTTTTTCTTGTTTTCTCCTGATAGCTCCTGCTAGGTGTTCTCTCCCTCATCTCCCGACTCACCTGTCCTCCTCCTTCAGTCATGTCTCCTCTACCCATCCACCACTCCCATTATGCACCCCAGCCATCACACTGGCCTCCACATCTATTCATCAGGCCGCTCAGCTAATCCAGGTGGCAGTGTGAGGGACCCTCCATGTCCCAAAGGTGTCGAGTTGGTCGGACCGTTCTCAATCCCAAGGAAGTAGTTATTCAGGTAGTTGGTGACGGTTAGATATCATCTCTGCCATAAAGGGAAAGTCCAACGATGAATTAAAAGCACGTCGATTCGCCCACAGGACTGTCAGGAGTTTGATTGCGTCTGCCATAGGTGCACGATCATTCAGAGACTGCAGGCACAGATTGTCAGTGGACATGCAGATGCAATGTTTTTTAATGCAGCGTCTCATTTTTTATGCCATTGTTGTTTTGAGTATATGTAGGCATTTTCGCCAATTTTGTAGGTATCGATGGTAGAGCGAAGCTCCTGATTGTAAAGTTTTAACATACACTCTAGTTCTCTGGTTATGCATTTGTATGTAAGATTTTTTGTTTAATGACAGACAGTCTTCTCAATCCATCTAGTTTTCATCTCATACTGAGAGAGTTCGTGATCGACTGATTCATGCGAATCATTGTAATTATGTTATGATAAAGGATTTATCGTTGCATTGTTGTATTCTCCAGCATTTTGCATTCGAATGCGAGAAGAGCTTGCGTTTAGATGTTTTCCCCCCACAGTCTGTTAAAAACCTTATGTTTACAATAGACCTTCGCTTTTCTCTTATACAAGTCTTCCCCCTTACTCACCCTTACTACAACTCACTGTCTAGAGATACCTAAGACCTCACTTAACCATGCATGCCTAGCCTAGTTTCAGAGTTAGAACCACATCGTTATGAATTAACTTCCATTCAATCACCCCATTAAACAAATCGTGACATAAAACTAATGGGTGTTGGGCTCTTCTCCTGCAAGCAATCCAGGGGTGACTTCTGATGCTAACATTTATGGCGCCATTGCCGGGGACGAAGTTGAAAATTTTCTTCGGGATTGAACGACGTTGAGCCTTTGATTCTGAAGGTGCATCAGATATCAGAGCCTTTAAAGATTGCTAATGTGCACCTGGCGACCCCATTGTGACGACTCCACTGTGGTGAACCTTCCATGTTAATTGTGTCTTTCAGAGGTAGACACATGTGGTCTCATCCATAGCTGCCTCTAGCTACACCTGAAACTGATCCAGAGGTGGTTCTCAGAAAAGAAAAGGCCTCTGAAGAAGAAGCTTCCATCGCCGAAACAGGTAATCCACCATCTCCTTCTGTAAGAACTCCATTTTCTCCTCCTCAGTTTCTTAATAGACCTCCTTTAGAGGTTTCCCGTTTCCTGAATTTTGGGAGTGTTCCTGCTAAGTTTTCCCCTCCTGGTCTAGGATTGGAGGGAGAAATCCTTGTCACTCCCCTCTCCTCTGAAGTTGTACCTTGGCGTAGACCCAGGACTACAAAAGAATTCCCCACTCCTACACAAAGAGGAGCGTCTACTGACTTGAGCCCGTTAGCCTTCTCCTTAAATCCCCTTTTGTTTCCCATCCCACTCCGGGACTCATTCCCAGTAGCCCCTTCGTGAACTCCTTCTCCTCCAAGTTCTCCTCCACCTAATATTCCTATGGCTGGTGCTAATCCCCCTCTAAATAGAATGGATGCCATAGTCACTGCCAGATATGCTCCCTTAATCCTACCCCATCCTATGAACCCTCTCCTAGTTGGAGATTACTTGAAGTATATGCCCAAGTTCACTGGGGAAGGGGACGTAATTGCAGAAGAGCACCTCGTTTCTTTCTATAGTTATGCAGATAACCTAAACATTGAAAATGAAGATATCTGGATGAGAGTCTTCGTCCAGAGCTTGAATGGTGAGGTGAGGAAATGGTTTAGAGGATTGGCCCCCGGATCTATTGCTGGGATCAAAGCCCTGGATAGTGCTTTCCTAAGGCAGTGGGGTGATAGGAAGGATTTCATGTATTACATGACAGAGTTCGGTTATTTGAAGAAGATGGAAGGAGAGTTTGTCTCCGACTTCTCCAAAAGATTCAATAAGATGTATAACAAAATCCCTGTCAAGATAAAGCCTTCAGAAGCCTCAGCCAAGATTTCTTATGCTAGTGCGTTTGGCCCCGATTTCTATCTGTTATTGAGAGAAAGAAGAGCCACCTCCTTAGCTCAAATGCAATATGTGGCCATATAAGTGGAATCCAATGTATTAGCAGGTGACAGACTGAGGAACAAGGTCGACGCAGACAGAAGAAAGGGAAGGTCAGAAGCCTCAACTTCTGGCCCATCGACGTCCCACCCTCAAGTGGATGAGCTGACCAGGATGGTGAAGTCTCTGTCTGCAGAGATGGAAAGAATAAAGGTGGAGGGGAGGCAAGCATACAAGGGCCCCCAAAATGCCGAAAACAAAGGAGGTTTCAGGAGGCCAAACAATATTACTTCCCCGACTATGCAAAGGGAGAGGGGAAGAGACAGAGAAGACCAGAAGATTCAGGCCCCTTTCCAAAACAATTTTATGGTCGAGGAAGAAGAAGGGGGAATAGGAGAACTTGATCCTGAAATCCATTGCCTCGGAGACACTCCTTCTTTTCCTCATCTCATTAAATCAGCATACGAGGAGTCTCTCATGGATATTTAGCTAAATGAACTGAGCAAGGAAGGCAAGGCTAGTGGCAGCCAAGGCAGGTATGATCTGAGGTCTAAGAGAAAGACAGTAGCACCTGATGTTCCTGAGTAGTCCTCTAGAAAAGAGAAACCTGCTAATGAAGTAGCAGACAGTCACAGAGGTAAGAAGACCTGATCCCTCTCTCCCATAGTTCAGAGTCATGTTCTCGAAATAAGAGAAATCTAGAAGCTTACACCTTCTTTTAATTCTGAGCATGAAATTCAGAATCCCCGTGCCCCTAACCGAGTTGATTAAACATGAAGGGTTCAAGAAACTCTTCTCTGAGCTTTTATAGTCTGATATCTCATGCCTTCCCATAGACTCCGTTAATTTGCAAGATGAAAATCCTACAGTTATTCTAGGTCCTATGGTAGAAGATAGGAATGACTCATCCCCCCCCTTCTCCACATCCTTGAACATACATGACAAGGTGTTGCATAATTGCTTGATGGATTCAGGGGCTTCTCACAACCTCATGCCCAAAACTGTCATGGAAGAATTAGGGCTAGAAGTCACCTGAGCCTATCATGACCTCTATTCCTTTGACTCCAAGAAAGTTCAATGTCTAGGGGTTATCAAAGACCTGGTCGTGACCTTGTTTCAGTTGCCCATGAAAAGTGTGGTCATGGATATTGTAGTGGTTGATGTCCCCCCAAAGTTCGGTATGTTGTTGTCGAGATCTTGGATAAAAATACTGGGGGTAACTTTGCATATAGACCTCACATATGCTACTATCCCAGTATTTGGAGGAGAGCATAGGAGTCTATATAGGGAAGCCTAGTTGGCCTATATAATCAGTGATAAAGCCAATCCTACCAACCATCCCATTTTTTCCTTGGACACTGATTTAGGTTCTAGTTTACTGCAACTCACTCATGCTCCTGAGCCTCCTCTTGAACTCAGAAAGTATCCCACCACTCCTCATGATTTTCCTCCCTCCATCACCCCCGCCTGGAAAATGTTTTTTGATGGAGCCTGTTCCAGGGAAGGCGCTGGTGTTGGGGTGTTTTTTGTGTCTCCTTCTCAAGAAATCATGCCCCTTTCATATAAGCTAGAATTTGAAACCACCAATAATGTGGTAGAATATGAAGCCCTTGTTCTAGGATTGAGAGTTGCGAAGGAAATGGGAATTCAGGAGGTAACAGTATTCGGAGATGCAAAGTTGGTGGTCCAACAGATTAGAAACGCTTATCAGGCTAAGCACCCTCGACTCAGAAATTACATAAATGAAGTATGGGACCTAATTGACAATTTCTTCTCAGCCTTCAACATCTCTTTTATTCCAAGGGAGGATAATGTTGTGGTTGATTCTTTAGTTGTTTCAGCTAGCCAGTTCAAGGTCCCTCAGTCGTCTATGGCCACATACGATGTTGAGATAAAATATAGGCCCTCTGTACCAGACAATGTCAAGCATTGGAAGGTATTCGAAGATGATCTGGAAATCAAGAAATTTCTCCAATCTGTTGATGAATTTTCTACATTGCACATTGATCGGAATCCTAATGTAGAGGATAACCCTCACCCTGAAGTGTTTTTAAATAAAATTCCTAACCACCAGATCATTCAGGTACCTAGCAATCACATTCCAAGGGGACTAATTCCTTTAGAAAGATTGTTCGATGGGAATGATGTGGCAGTAAAAGATAGGTTTTCAGGTGAAGATGTTGACACAGCTGAGTGCAACATTGGCACACCGGAGGAGCCTAAGTTTGTCAAGCTATCAAGGAGTTTGACCACAGAACAGAGGGCCGAATATATTGAGTTGATGAAAGAATTTGCTGATCTGTTTGCATGGACTTACAAAGACCTCAATACGTATGACACATTTGTCATTGAACACAAGATCCCACTGAAGGAAGAGGCTAAGCCTTTCAGGCAGAAGCTAAGACAGATAAATCCCATGTTGTTGTCTGTAATGGAGAAAGAAGTAAAGAAGTTGTTAGAGGCCCAGATCATCATCCCCCTGAGATATTTTGAATGGGTGGCCAATTTGGTTCCAGTAAGGAAGAAAAGTGGAGAAATCAGGCTTTGTGTTGACTTCAGGAACCTGAACAGGAGCTCAAAGAAAGACAATTATCCCCTGCCCAACATGGAACACATATTGCAGAAGGTAACCGGTGCATCTAGGATTTCCATGATCGATGGTTTTTCTGGCTATAATTAGATATCGTTCATGCCTGAAGACAAAGAGAAGACAACCTTCACCACCCCTTGGGGCACATTCATGTATGCCAAAATTCCATTTGGACTGATGAATGCAGGAGTGACATTTCAGTGAGCCATGGGCATAGCCTTCATCGGGGATAAAGATAGGTTTGTGGTGATCTATCTAGATGACATAACAGTCTTCTCCAGGTCTGACAAAGAGCATTGTTGTCACCTGAGGAAAGTCTTCTCAAAGTGTCGAAGGTTCGGCCTTTCCCTGAACCCCAAGAAATCTTTGTTTTCTATGAAGGAGGGGAAGCTATTAGGCCATATAGTATCAGTAGAAGGAGTGAGGATTGATCCTAGCAGAGTGGAGGCAATTCGAACCCTGTCGCTTCCCAGGTCAAAGAAGGAAGTTCGGGCCTTTTTGGGGAAGATTGATTTTCTGAGGAGATTTGTCTCGAATTTTGCTGAATTGGTGAAACACATCATAGCTGTGCTCAAGAAGGGAAATGAAGTGAAATGGACCGCTGAACCCAGGGAATCCTTTGTCCAAATAAAAAGGGCATTGACTGAGGCACCTGTGCTGATCAGTCCTGACTATTCCAAATATTTCATGATCTTCTCTTTCACTTCTTTTGATACAATAGCAGCGGTCTTGTTGCAGAAAAATGACAAAGGGCGAGAGCAACCCATTGCCTTCTTCAGCAAGGCATTAAGAGATGCAGAGGTCAGGTATGAAATCATGGAGAAATAGGCCTATGCCTTAGTGAAAGCTCTCAAAGCTTTCAGATTCTATGTCTTGCACTCAAAAGTGACCACATATGTTCCTTCAGCCTCTGTGAAGGACATCCTTGTATAGCCCGACATTGATGGGAAGAGGAGTAAATGGATAGCCAAGATCCTCGAATTTGAACTGGAAATAAAGACTACAAAATTGATCAAAGGTCAAGGTTTAGCCAAGCTATTGGTTGAAGCCAATTGCCAAGCTTTGGGGATAAGTTTCATCAACAAATGCTCAGGAATTCAGCAGGGTCAGTTCTTTGACATGGACCCTCAAAGGGATCCCCCATTGGCTCAATTTCCTTGGTATAAATATGTCATATACTTTCTGCAAGAGTTGCGGCCTCCAGACGGCCTACAAAGAAACAAAGAAAGAGCTCTGAAGCTCAAGGCAGTCAGATACTGCCTTATCGATCAAATTTTATACTGGAAAGACCCCCTGGGGGTGATTTTAAAATGCATGAATTCACAAGAAGCCAACAGGATCATGGTTGAATTTCATAGCGGTCTATGTGGAGGGCACCACTTCTGGAAGGCCACAGCCCACAAAATTCTCAGAGTCGGGTACTACTGGCCCACCTTGTTCGCTAATGTCCATAAAGGAGTTAGAGCCTGTATCAAATGTCAAAGATTTGCAGGAAAACAATAGCTCAAGTCCTTGCTGCTAAATCCTGTGGTTGTTCCGGGACCTTTCCAGCAATGGGGCCTAGATTTCATTGGAGAAATTCACCCTACTTCTAGTGGGCAGCACAGATGGATCCTGACTGCTACATATTTCTTTACCAAGTGGATCGAAGCTATCCCTACCAGGAGTGCTTCCCACAAGGTAATCATTGGGTTCCTGGAGGACCTCATCACAAGGTTCAGCTGCCCAAGTAAGATTGTCACTGATAACGCAGCCGCTTTCGGGTCTGAGCCATTAGCTAAGTTCTGTGAGCAGTTCAGGATCAAACTGATTCACTCCACCCCATATTATCCACAGGGCAATGCTTTAGCAGAATCCTCCAACAAAATCCTGATAAGGATCATCAAAATATTGTTGGAAGACAACAAAAATGCCTGGCATTCAAGATTAAAGTTTTCCCTATGGGCTGACCGAGTAGCCACGAAGAGATCTATCGGTGTCTCTCCTTTCCAATTGGTCTATGGAGCGGAGGTTGTTTTCCCTTCTCATTTAGCCATTCCTGTAGCCAAATTCCTCCAGGATCATTAGGAGGAGTTGGATCACATGATTAGAAGGATTCATTAGCTAGTGGAGGTCTAGCAGGCCAGGGAGCAGGCAATGGACAGAATTTAGGACCATCAGCAAAGGATCAAGTAGGTTTTCGATAAGGCCAAGAAGGAAGAATTTCGGATAGGAGACTTGGTGCTAAAATGGGACGCTCCTAAGAAAGATAAGGGAAAACATGGAAAATTTGAAGCCCTTTGGATCATACCTTTCAAAATCTCTGAGGTTTTCTCTAATAACATATACAGATTATAAGATTTGGAGGGTGAAGAAGTTTTCAGCAGCCCAGTAAATGGGCATTTTCTTAAAAAATGTTTTGTTTGAGCCTTCAGTGGCTCCTGTGCTTTTGTAAATATTGTCCTTTTAGTTCTTTGTTTTTACTTTTATTGTTTCGTCTTAGTAAACGACTCCATAGCCCAACAGTAAGTCACTGGAACTGCAAAATAAGTCCTTAGAGCATCACAGGGACGACTCTATCCCCCATGGAGCCTAATGTTAGCGACATTTCTTGCAAGGGGGGATAAAATGCGAAGGAGCAGGTGAAAACCCACTCACCCTAAGTTCGGGATGCAAAATGCGCTTGTGGTTAAGCGGAAAGAGAATCTGGACGGCTGCGATTAGAGTGCCCAGATCAACGACGCACATTGGATTCTGGCGCCCCCTCACCTTTCTACCTTTAAGTGGAGGGGGGGGTCTAGAATCGGGGGTGCATCTCTTCGACGACTGCGATCAGAGCACCCAGATCAATGGCGCACATTGGATTTCGGAGCTCCCCCTCCTTTCTACCTTTAAGTGGAGGGGGGGGGGTCCGGAATCAGGGGCGCATCTCTCCGACGGCTGCGATCAGAGCACCTAGATCAAAAGCACACATTGGATTCTGGAGCCCCCCCACCTTTATACCTTTAAGTGGAGGGCGGGGGTCCAGAATCAGGGGCGCATCTCTCTAACGGCTGCGATCAGAGTGCCCATATCAATGGCGCACAGGCATTTCGGACCTCCCTCGCCTTTCTACCTTTAATTAGCTTGGGTCCTTCCTCCCGTTGTGTCACCTCTCGTGTTGCCTCTCCCCTATAACATATCTTCCACTCCACCTCATAACATGGCCCCTCCTCAGTCCATCATCCTCTTACCAGTGGCCATGTGTCTCCCGCTTTCCTCGTTACCCATTCACTCACCCTCATGTTACACCCTTTTCCCTTTTTCTTATTTTTTCCTGATACCTCCTGCCAGGTGTTCTCCCCCTCATCTCCCGACTCACCTCTCCTCCTCCTTCAGTCATGTCTCCTCTGCCCATCCACCACTCCCATTATGCACCCCAACTGTCACACTGGCCTCCACGTCTATTCATCAGGACGCTCAGCTAATCCAGGTGGCAGTGCGAGGGACCCTCCACGTCCCAAAGGTGTCGAGTTGGACAGACCATTCTCAATCCCAAGGAAGTAGTTATTAAGGTAGTTGGTGACGGTTAGACGTCATCTCCGCCATAAATGGAAAGTCTGACGATGAATTAAAAGCATGTCAATTCGCCCACAGGACTGTCAGGAGTTCGATTGCGTCTACCATAGGTGCACGATCATTCAGAGACTGCAAGCACAGATTGTCAGCGGACATGCAGACGCAATGTTTTTTAATGCAACGTCTCATTTTTTATTTCATTGTTGTTTCGAGTATATGTAGGCATTTTCACCATTTTTGTAGGTATCGATGGTAGAGCGAAGCTCCCGATTGTAAAGTTTTAACATACACTCTAGTTCTTTGGTTATGCATTTGTATGTAAGATTTATTGTTTAATGACAGACATTCTTCTCAATCCATCTAGTTTTCATCTCATACTGAGAGAGTTCGTGATCGACTGATTCATGCGAATCATTTCAATTATGTTATGATAAAGGATTTATCATTGCATTGTTGTATTCTCCATCTTTTTGCATTCGAATGTGAGAAGAGTTTGTATTTAGATGTTTTCCCCCCACAGTCTGTTAAAAACCTGATGTTTACAGCAGACCTTAGCTTTTCTCTTATACAAGTCTTCCCCCTTACTCACCCTTACTACAACTCACTTTCTGGAGCTACCTAAGACCTCACTTGCCCATGTATGCCTAGCCTAGTTTCGGAGTTAGAACCACATCGTTATGAGTTAACTTCCATTCGATCACCCCATTAAACAAATCGTGACATAAAACTGATGGGCATTAGGCTCTGCTCCTGCAAGCAATCCAGGGGTGACTTCTGACGCTAACACATTCCACTTCAATGCTCAAGGATTCAAACCTATTGTAACTTCTTATCACTAGGTCTTGTTGAATAACCCCTTTGTGTATGACTCTCAAAGTTATTATTGTTCCTATTGTTAGCTCTACAATTCACAGCTTTATGTCCAAAATTATTACATGCATAACATAAACCAAAAAATATAGTTTGATACCTGGAAGTTGAATATCTTCTGAAAGGAGGTGCTCTTATGAATCCTTCTTCTTCTTGAGGCCTATCTGTCTGTTGTTGATTATGAAATCCAACTCTTCTCGATGGAGGAGTATCCATGTAATCTTCCTTGTATATCCTTCTATTCCCTTTGATTATGTATGTTGGACACACCTACCACACTTAGAGGGGGGGTGAATGAGTGTGGGGTTCTTTTTCCCAAAACTTCCCTCTTGCACAAAAACTCATCAATTAGCATTCAAAATTTATTCATTACCCATTGTTGTCATTTATAACCATTTATATGTGAGCACATATCAACAACATATATCAGCAATATATCATCAACAAGTCATCACCACAATGAACACAAAGAACACAAGATGTATGTACTATTTTCTTTTTATTACAGACTACAATCCTTAGGGTTTATCAACAACAACTGAATAGAGTAAAACTCTACAAGAGCACCGGCTCTATATAAAAGACTCAGCTTTCATTCTCAGCACCAACTGAGATGAGGCAACAATCCTCAACAGATATCAATATGTACCATAAACAAGAGCATCAACCATGCACCAACTTGTGCCAAACAACCTGTAATCAACCTGTACCATAAAAAAGTGCATCCACCCATGTACCAAGTGTATACCAATCATGTGTCAACCACTCATCAACAATGACTCATCAATATGTACCAACATCATCAACTATACACCTCATGTATGTGCCAACTCATCAACTACTTGTCTCAACCATGTACTCAACATGTACCT
>ML809960.1:246307-266668 GCA_009831015.1 Picea engelmannii | reverse complement strand
CCATACCACAAAATCTGGGCGAATTAAACCATAAACCCCGATTTTACCAAATGGGTGGGCGAAGAAGTTATCAAAAATTCCCATACTTCTAGAAATTTGGCTAATGGAAGCTTGTCCCTCCAAATTGCAGGGGCGAAATATAAATTTTTTTCCTCAATCTCTCCTAAAAACATGGGCTAACCCTGTACATGATTTTTCCCCTAAAATAAATTACGGGCTAATGATATAAGTTTTAAAATATCACTTTAATACAAAAAATTCACCCAATAAAAAATTGGAAGCCCCTAAATTTCGCCCATGGGCGAAATTTCACCCCTAAAATCATCTATGCTTGAAAGGACCTGGACATAACACTTGAAACTTTGAGGTTATTAACAACCCTTTAACGTACATAATTAGATCATCTAGATAGATATGAATAACTTCACCGATCAATTCTTCAAGAGTTATTTGTATAGGTTTTTTAAAAGTGGTACTTGCATCATGTAATCCAGAGAGCATACGTTCATATGTCACGGTACCCCAATTAGTAATAAAGGTGGTTTTATATTTATCAACTTTTTTTACCTTGATTTGATTGTAATCGGAAAAACCGTCAAGTAAGGACATCATCTGTGACCCTACAACTTGCTGCAAAATCATTTCCATGTTAGGGAGAGGAATAGCTCAATTTAATGCACAAAAATCAACGCATAATCTGATCTGACCGGTTGTTTTCTAAACAGGAACCAAATTGGAAACCCATTCAAAATACTTGACTGGAAAGATGATCCCATCCTTCAAGATTTTTTCCAACTCCTTTTGAATAGTTGCTTCTAATACAGGGTTCATAGGTATTTTTTTTTGCCTAACTGGTTTTATGCCTTCCTTGATGGGGATGGCATGTTGTATAAGACCAAGATCAAAACCGCGAAGATCCTCATAAGACCAAGCAAAAACATATTTAAATTCACCAAGTAGCTCAACAAACTTCATTTTCTCTTCATCAGAACATTGGGCACCTATTTTAACATTCTTTGGAGACTCAGGTGTCCCAATGTTCAAGGAGATGGTTTCACCCACCTTCCTTTTCAACTCCTCTTCTTTCATTTTCTCTTTATTTCCTACATCACTCAAGGAAAATGAACTCTCTAGAGGAGTCAAGCCTTTAGGAATCTTGTTATATTCTATGGATATGATTTCCTTGGGCTTATAGGGCTCATTTTGAATGAAAGCACAGATGCTCTCATCGCTAGGGAAGACCTATTGTCAGGTATATGTGGGCGATATAGAGATTGAAAAGTATTGTTGGCCCTCGACCAAGTTTTGAGGAAACATTGGTCAAGTTTGACCACCCATTTTGGACTTTGACAAGCTGGTCGAAGATGGAGCACCCAGGCAGAGTTGAGATCATGGGATCTCACTTGATTTGTGGACCTAGCAAGGGGTTCATTAGGGTTTATAAGATGTCGGCCCATGGGTTTACCCATGATTAGGCCTTTTTGTAAGTGATTGTAAAAGTATAAATAAGAAAGAATGTAATGTAGTGAGGGGGATGTAATTGGCTAAGTAGTTATGAGTTCCTTTGTGCAACAGAACGTGTATGTAAGGCTTTGTGCTTGATAGGGGAGTTGGCTCTGTTCCTTGACCAAATTTTGGGAAGGTAAATCTGGCACTCAGTGCGCAGATCACATGTCCAGTGCAAAGATTGTCTTTGTGTCTTAGTGCACAGGAGCATACGAATGTAAGATATTGAAAAATAATAAAGAAGAAGAAGTCATTTGTGGACGTAGCCTCACATTGGGGTGAACCACATATATCATGTGTTGATGGTTTTCTTTGTTCTATGATGTTATGATGTGAATCTACTTAGTGAATTGATTATTATATATGATAGATAGATCTATGAATGCTTAGTGCTTTATTTATGTTGAATGTGTTAGATATAACTTATGAGGCTAAGTACGATGTGTATTTTTTTATTGTTACTGCGTCGATATATCCTTAAGTTTGTTCTATGATGTGAATGAATTTGATAAGCTAATGCATGTTATCTTCTAAGTAATTTTTGAAGTGTTATAATCACAGATCTATGTCCCAGCTTGGTTACAAACACCTGAGTCCTATAACCCCCCTGCCTCTACCTCAGGTAAGACTTTTCCTGCTTCACAGTTGTTATCGAAAGGATCGGTAGTTAGGGTTTTGTTGGTGCATTGTTGAAGCGTTGAACCCTAGGTCTTCCCCTGTGCCAACAAATGGTTCCATTGTCGGGACCTGAAACTGTGAATGTTGGGAACTGAAGTAAAGAAAATATGTGTGTGTAGATCTATTGTTGTAGTGCACAGTACTCTACTTGAATTGTGAAGCTCTGTGCTAAGAAATAAACTCGATCTGAAGAAAAGAGGTAAGATATTGAAAGAGGTAAATCTTTGTGATTTGATAAGAGTAAGATAAGCGAAAGTTTTTGTTTCGAAAGCATGAATTTAGGTATGTTTAATAGATTTTGTCCTAGTCTGAAGGCTAGGGCGCAATTGCAAGAAAGAGTTGATATGAATAAATTTAATAGAAATGAAGAAAGATATGTTATTCCTATGCATAGAAAGAATTTTTGGACTAACAAGTGGATGCAGGAACCTAGAAAGAACTTTTGCAGGTTGCAGGTCCATCATTGTGATCCTAGTGCATAGTACAGAAGAAGATGGGGAACATACAGGAGAAATAGAGGATTGACACTATGTTATAACTGTAGAAGACCGGGACATCTTGCTAAGGAATTCCCTGGTATAGGTCCTATTTGTCTTTGTTGTAAAACTGTGGGTCATGAAGTTGAGGATTGTCTAAGGATGATTGCTAAAGTTGAAAAAATGAACATGAGTCAAGAGAATAAGAGCATGAAAGAGAAAGGATCAAAGGAAGTTCATACTACATTAGCACAGTTAAAAGAAGCAATGAATGATCACAAAGATGTCAGTTTACTATAAATCATGAAAGAAAAACAACGTGTAGGTACAAGAATAGGAGACTTTGAAATAGACTGTGTCTTGGATGAGGAAACACAAGTGAATATTATGACAGAAAGCACTTGGGAAATTTTGGGAAAGCCTACTATAGTATATTCATTGGGAAGAATAGGTTTATTCAAAGGAAAGATGATAACCTTATGTGGAAGAATTACTAATGTACCTATTATTATTAATGGAACATCGACTGAAGAGGAATTTGAAGTCATTAAGTTTGTTGAGAACAATGCCCATTTCTCTCTTTTGTTAGGAAAGACTTGGATTGAGAAGGATAAGATCAGAAGGAAAGCAGAGGAAGAAGCTATAGGAAAGAAAAAACAAAAACTAAGGGATTCCATATCTAGAAAGATAGATCGATTGATAGAAGAACGAGAAGTTAAGTTGAAGCACCAGAAGGAAAGAGAGTTAGTTGTCGAAGTTGAAAGAATGCAAGAAGGTTTAAAGGACCTATCCATGCAAGAAAGAAGAATGCCCAACCTGGAATTAATAAGAGAAGGAATATTAACTTCGAACCCTTTGGAAGCACATCAACAGTGTGAAGTCACTACGCTAGGAGAAGATAAGAATAAAAATGGAAAGAGAAATCCATAAATAGTTAGAGAGACTCATATTATAGGAAATAAGGAAAGGAAGCTTAGTAAGAAGAGAGCCAATATGGAAAATCTACAGGCAGTTACAAAGAACAAATGGAAGACTTCGGAGGAGGCAGGGTTGCGGGATTTGAACCTCACTGGTATAGCAGAACCATGCAGAATGGGACTTCACCCCAGTGAAGCTATATGACCATTGGAGGCACCCTGACCATTAGAACGATGCTCTAGAATGGCTAGGAAACACATTTATGGGTGAATACACTGTGTTTGGGATGTTGAGACTACGCCATAATGGACAAATTCGCATTAATGGAAGCATTCCTTCCTGTTAGAAGCATTTGTTATGATGCTCTCTTATTTAACTCGTCGAACGTTGCACCATGACCACTTTTCTCCATCCATAATTAATGTTTCTAACAGAGAACTGATTGTGTGTCGAGCTATGATTTCAGAACCTAGACATCTCCATCTGCTTGATTACCCCGCTTATCTTTTCTCCTACCCCGACTTATCCATTTAAAAGTGAGAATGTCAGGCGAACAGATTGAGTTAGACAAGTCCATCGAAGAGGTCCTTAAGAAGTTTATGGATGACATAGCTATGTCTAAAGGTGTTCAGGCATCCTCGACTAGGGGACTACAAGCTTCCCCTTTGACTGCATGATGTTCTAGCCATGCTAACCTCGTGACTGAGAAGTGAAGTAAGCATCGCGACGATCTAGATAATGTGAAGCAGATCACGTCAATATTACCGAATTATATCCCACCTTTGACTGGTACGGTTAACCACAACAGCATCCCATGGGAATACGAGTACACTTTGATCACTAGGTACATCCCAAAGGGGATATGCGTAGTTGGAAGCCAATTGGGACAGATCCTATCCCTGAAGAATAGTGACTTTAACCTTGGAGACAGAAATAACTATGCCATGCTCGCCCCTCATAGATACTTCATGAAGACCACAGGGAAGATGCCTCGCATTGTCGCCCAGTCGTGGATAAAGGAGATGGTGCAATCCATTATACTCAACGTGATGAAGATTCCTCATTTTGGCCGACATCAGGAGGTTAACGCTTGCGTTAAACTCCTCTTGTCCTTCTATCATAGTGGCTATATGTGGCTCGACAAGAATATTACTGTGGATCCAGCATTGATCCACCTGATCATAGGATTGAGCATGCAGGGACCCAACCCTCAACAGTTCTACCCAGGGAATCCCTTGGACCACTCCCTGGCACAACGCATAAAGGAGGCATACAGTGAAGTAGAAAAGGGAAAGAGAGGCTACAAGGTATCCTCTATCCAATATGGCATAGTGCACCTCGCTTTCCAACTCCTAGCTAGCAAGCTTCTCAAAAAGAACCGCCCCACACTGGTCATTGGGTTCGTGGTGGACTTCAGAGGGAAATGTGTGGAGGGAATGCAAATGAATTGGGAGAGTTACCTTGTCAACGAGCTTGATAAATATCATCATGAAGTGCAGGTTCAGTGATATGAGTTCCACTTCAGCTAACTACTCATGTTGATTGCATTTATCGCTTGGAAAATGCCTAAGGAAGAAACCTTTCTAGAAATAGAACCATCAGAGCCATTGGTAGCTATATTTTCTACATCATGGTATATGAATGACATGTCAAAGCAATGGAAATCAAACGCAATGTTCCATGCCTACTATCAATAACTGAAGGTTTCCATAGAGTCATTCTCGCGCATGACACTGTGCACCTTGCACCAGTACAGACCAATCGCTAAGTTCCATGCAGATCGACCTTTCATCTATGTAACTACACGCAAGGATGAGAGAAAGGAATAATTGCAGTCCTATTAAAAGCCGACTGATGAAGACATGAATTGGATCACCAAGGAATGGCTAGAGGAGTTCCTTGTACCCATTGTAGATGCAGAGCTCTCAGACACTGACATTATAGGAAGCCCCTTGGTCACCCAGGTCGAGCATGTTGGACAGACCAGCACAAAGAAGAAAAAGAAAAAGGAGGAAGCCCAAGATGTAGATATTGATGAGGAAGACAATGCCTCTAAAGGAAATGGATCTGGCTCCCTAGGAGGAGGAGGACATGAAGTATATGGACAGGAAGGAGGGGATGAAGGAGAAAAGAAAGGAGAAGGTGAAGCTACACCACAAAAATACCCCCTTACTGAAACAAAAACACCGCGGAAGAGGAAGGTTTCTCCGCAGAAACCTTCAGCCAAAAGAAGACTCACGCCAGTAAGCCCCAGTTGGAGGCCACATTCACAGAAGATGGTATCAGTCTAGTCTGCAGAGTGATGGAGGATGCATCTGAGGATATCTTGCAGATATATGGAGTGAACAAGGAAGAACTATATGGTAGGATAGAAAAGGAATTGAGTGAAGTACAGGAAGCTATTCACTCAGTCCGCGCAGTCCCTACTACACCTTCCTCCTTGGAGACTGCAAAGTTGGTGGATGAGCAAGCCCAACTTCGAAGACTTGCAGATGCAATAGAGGCTTGACTTTAGCAAGTCCAGGAAGAGAAGGAGAAGGCTACAAAATCCTTGAAACAAGAAAAAGAGGAGATCTTGGAGCAGTTACGAGTTGCGCGGTACTATGTAACCGCTTATGAAAATGAGAAAGATGAGTTATGGATGATGCTCGAGGAAGACAAAGCAAAGATACAGAGGGAAAAGGACCATTTGGTCGCAGAGAAGACAACAGTCAAAGAAGTGGTGAGCAAAGCACTTTTCTCTATGCCAGGCTTGGCACAAGAGGAACATGAGGTAGTCAAGATTCAAGTGATGAATCTCGCTAAGGCCATCCAACAACTTCAAGCAAGGGTAACAGAGTTGGAGATCCAAGCAGTACCAAGCACTCCACATGAAGTGCATGACCAAAGGGAGGAAGTCGCTAAGAGCGCAGTCGGGAGGATCAAATCCCTTGCCTTAGAATGCAAACAGTTGAGTGACAGAAGCACACAAACCTATGAATGCCTAATGAAAGATCCAGAGCTTAGGAAGTTGGAAGATCAGCTACAGGAGGTGTAGCAATAGGCACTGACAGTTCAAGCATAGATGAAGTCACTCACTGCAGTCGAAAGAATGAAGAGATCAAAAGAACAATGTGTGGTCCAGCAATAGATTACTGCCATCCAAGGCATAGTAATGGAAGTCACACAAAGGCTACAACCGGTGCAGGAGGAAGCCTGTGCAATGTTTGAAGAGATCGAAGGACAAGGTTCACAACTAGAACAAGTGGTTGTGACAGTGGAACAGTGCCTAGAAGGGCATGTTATAGATCAAATGATCCAACAGTTTGTTGAGCAGAAAGCTCAGGCGAAGCAACAAGTTGAGGAATCTAGAGCTAAGCTTGACACCTTCGAAGCAGTGTTTCCTAGACACGAGTGACTCGGGACGAGTCACAGGTGATTTTTGGGGGCCTATTGGCCCTCAACTAAGTTTTGAGGAAACATTGGTCAGGTTTGACCACCCTTTTTGGACTTCGATAGGTTGGTCGAAGATGGAGCGCCCAGGTGGAGTTGAGATTGTGGGATCTCACTTGATTTGTGGACCCATCAAGGGGTTCATTAGGGTTTATAGGATGTCGGCCTATGGGTTTACCCATGATTAGGCCTTTTTGTAAGAGATTGTAAAAGTATAAATAAGAAAGAATGTAATGTAGCAAGGGGGATGTAATTGGCTAAGTGCAAGAGGCAAGTAGTTCTAAGTTTCTTTGTGCAATAAAATGTGTATGTAAGGCTCTGTGCTTGATAGGGGAGTTGGCTCTGTGCCTTGACCAAATTTTGGGAAGGTAGATCTGGCACTCAGTGCGCAGATCACCTATTCGGTGCGAATCTTGGATCTATGGCTTATTGCACAGGAGTAGACAAATGTAAGAGATTAAAGACTAATAAAGAAGAAGAAGTCGTTGGTGGATGTAGCCCTGCGCTAGGGTGAACCACGTATATCATGTGTTTATGGTTTACTTTGTGCTATGATGTTATGTTGTGAATCTGCTTAGTGCATTGATTTTTATATATGATAGATAGATCTATGAATGCTTAGTGCTTTATTTATGTTGAATGTGCTCGATCTAACTTATGAGGCTAAGTGTGATTTGTATTTTGTTATTGTTACTGCATCAATCTATCCTTAGGGCTTGTTCTGCAATGTGAATGAAGTTGATAATATAATGCATGGTATATTCTAAGTACTTTGTGAAGTGTTATAATCACATATCTATGTCCCATCTTGGTTATAGATGCCTGAGTCATGTAACCCCCCTTGCCTCTACCTCAGGTGAGACTTCGATCGCTTTGCAGGTGTTGTCAAAAGGGTTGGTAGTTAGGGTTTTTTTGGTGCGTTGTTGAAGCCTTGAACCCTAGTTTTTCCCCTGTGCCAACAAGTACAATCAGGTTTATGTGGTAGAAGTTGTCAATTGGGGAAGGCTACAAAAAAATCTAGCCGATCAACCATTGATTCCAATTCCCTCTTAACATGAGTGATGTTAAAAGATAATAGGTTTGAGGTAAGTGCCCAAACATTTTGGGTATATCGTTTCATCAACTTGTTTCTAGGAGAGTATATCTTACGTACAAGGTTTACAACAAGCTCGGAATCTCCGAAAAATGAAATGTGACCACAACCAATATTATAGTCATTTTCAATGCCTAATAATAAAGCTTTGAATTCAGTGACATTATTTGTGCAAGAAAACTCCAACTTGTAAGAAAAGTTATGAATTTTCCCCACAGGAGAGTACGAGATTATGCCATCTTTGTTACCTTCACTAGAGAATGAACCATCGAAGTGCATGTACCACATACCATCATCTAAATCAATTTGTTCCAAGGGGATATTATCTTCCTCAGCAAAGATGGAATACACCCCCAGGTCCTCTTCGATATAGTTCACATTAGGTTATTGAACACTTTCTATGTAAGGTGAAATCCTTCCCTCTCTAAGGACTATAATGTTTTTTCCATTCCGAGGAATGGATAAGTGTGTCCCATCGAGTGAGAGGTATCCACCTGTCAAAGCTTGCCAATATCTTCCCAAGATGATTGATTAATTGTTTATTGGCATGTCATTTACCTGAATGCTAAGGGTTGTCCTTATTTTAGGGTGTGTGCACAAAACTAAGGTCACATATTTAATCTCACCTATGGTTGTTTGTTGTAGGCTATTATAAGAGAGCATGCTCCTAGTGTTTTCATTTGTACAAGACAATCCTAGCTCTTCCCTAATAATATTTGACATCACACTTGGGCCTGACCTACCATGAATGAGGCAACAATGGGCGATCTTATCCATAATCTTTACGGAAATATAAAAAGGGGTATTTTTTATAGGGTATCTAAAGTTATGTACACCTACTTTATTTACAAATGAATCCTCTTCATTCAACTCTTCAGAGAGGTTCGCTACATCGAAATATTTTCCTTCCATAAATTGTTTTAGATGCCTCTGTTGTTCAGGGACGACAACCATGTCCAGGAGGGTGGAATCTTCTTTGTTGTTGGCCAACTAATTCAGAATATTGTATTTGGAAGAGGGGGGAGGGGAAGTTGTTCCTTGACTGTCAGCAACCTTAGGAACCTAAACTGTAGCAGCTGGTGATGATGAGATTGGGATAGATGAATTGTGGGGAGGATCATATTTGCCTTTAGGAATGCAAGATTTGTTCCTATTATTGATGATAATGACATCTTCTGGCTATGGAAAATCTAGGATAGAAATGGTAGTTTTTTCTCTTTTACCAAAGATCTTATCTCTGGAGCTCTTCCTTACCTCACAGGTGGCTTCCTCGTGGTGTTCCTCACAAACTTTACACCAACTTCGAGGCATGATAGCTTTAGGATGAAAGTTATTTTCAATTGGATTTCTAAAGGGGGGTGTAGAAGAGGATGAAACTTCAGGGGTGAGAGAGGAGACAATTCCCTTTCGCTCATACGCTATCATATGATTATTCATATCTTGTACTAGTTGTAAGAGGGAGGACATGTCTATATGTTTAACTGATTCTCCCTGGGGAATACCTGTTCTTTCAAGTTGTTCTTCATACTCTAAACAAGTATGCAGAGCGGAGCCGAGGTTATCAATGGATTTTTCCTCAATCCTATGGCAATAGGGGGAAGGTAATGCATTGTAGTAATACATGAAAGTGGCTTGGTTATGAGGTCGAATGAGTTCAGGGATTTGATTGTATATCTTAGTGAAACACAAGTTGAAGGACTTGATGGTTTCACCATCCTTATAGGCGATGTTATTGTACTCCCATAATTGCTTAATTGGGATTTTAGATTGCCCATAGGTAGACCTGAAACATTAAACTAACTCTTCTCAAGTAGACAGAATCTTAGGAGGAAGGTCAAAGAAATCGGTCGTAGCCTTTCCTTCCAAGGAATTGACGAATAAGCTCATGCAAGTATCATTGTCATTGGCTCCTATGTTGTGACAAGCATTGGAAAATCCCACTAGGTGTTTGTTTGTAGTGACCATGTTATTTACCGAAAACCTAGGGAGATTCTCTTTGAATTTATGAAGTGGACGAGTAGCAGATGGAGAGGACACATGCCACAGTGTGGTTGTGGTGTCTTCTTCAAACTGAAAAAGTCCATACTTTTTAATGACTTTGGTGGGATTTGTGGTAGATTAGATAGGGATATGGTGGCTATATAAGCTACCAATCACTGATGAAGATGAATATTGAGAGGAGGAATCACTTCCAGTGCCACCAGAACCACCAGTAGATGTCATCTTGTGGATGACAGGTGAAGGAGAGAAATATGAACTGGATGAATCAGACAAAGTTCTCCTTAGAGAAATTTGTTGGGTTGATAACACAACGCTTCTTATTCCTATTTCAACAATAGGATTAATTTCAGGTGATAAGCCTCTCCTTATTCTAGAAACATGAGAGTCTAAGGACATGAAAGAAAGGCCAAAACAAAAGGACCAATAAGGTTACTGTTGATTTCTACGTTGTCTACGTCTAGTTTCATAACATTCAAACAGAATATCTGTACAATAGCCTTTGTCAGACATGAAATCTAATTCACAAATAGACAAGTCTACACAGACTATCAAAGATAGATCAACACCTATGAAAAACAATTGTCTAAATGATGTAATTCAGCCATGAATCTTGTTGTCTGCAATAGGACCCTGCTATCATAAAAAAGAATTAGGCTTCTAATGAATTAAGGAATGAATGAAAACTGAATTATCTCAACAAAACTCAAAGAGCAAACCTTGGTATCCTTCTCCTTCTATTCTCCTCTTGTTCCTCCCTTTGATTTTTCCTTTAAGCAATTTAGAATTGGTTGAAGTAGTTGAATTACTTCACTAGTTAAGTTAACGAAAAACTAAACCAACTTTTTAGTTAAGGGGAAAAAGTAATAAATCATAATAAGGGTTTTTTAATAAATAATAACTAGTAGGTGGGACCCCTTGTGACTCCCTTTAGCTTTTAACAATCATAACACAACTAGTTAATTAAACAAAACATTCCTCCTTGTGACTCCCATCATCACATTCATATTTGACAATTTATATCAATGATATTTGAAATTATTTCCAAAATATATTACTCATATATCCAAAAATAGTGTGTTGTCCAAAATTTCAAAAGTCAACTGTTCTCCACAATTAATAAAAAAAAAAAACTTAAAATCCATATTTTCCACTCTAGGAGGCAATCTTCCCCTCCTTGTTGTTGTCACCTTTTCATCTCTCTGAATTTTCCTTAGGCTATGTGGATCCTCTAGGCCTAATATCGTTGATCACATGAGAGCAATCATCCCTCAAATGCATGTGGGAGGACACGGATTTATGAGAGTCATTGGAGGGTGAGGAAGGGGCAACAGTGGCTTTTCCTTTGTCAGGGGCATGGTGGGCCTCAGTTTTCAACCTTTTTCTTGCATGAGAAGACTGAACTGGTGAGTGGATAGGGGTAGCTTGAAAATTTTGATTGATAGGCGGGGGAGAAGATAAAGACAAGTTAGGCCATCCATGATGTTGGGAGACTGTCGAGTGGACAATCTCTTGCCATCTGTCGTTTTTGGGAACTTCAGGTTGTAGTGAGAGATGAGGACGCAAGGGGATACCAAGGACCTATGGGACTTCGAAGGGAGGCCTTTCAGGCCATGGTTAGAGCACTCCTTTCCCAATCCAACTAAAAAACCCATCTTGAAATAGTTGGTCTAACTCTTGCGAGTCTACATCAAAGTGTATGGATAATCTTGGACTTCTAGGGCCCCTGTTCCAATTACCTCTCCCTCGGTTACCTCTACTGAAAAATCTCATTCCTATATGTATAATTGATTAGAAAATAGTTTATTTCATAACCTTACATGACAACCCTTTTAAAATATGAAATAAAATTTGGCTCAACCACATATCAGACTCATGCAATCCAATCCATACAAATTATTTAATAGTTGTCAATGAGAAGGGGGTGAACAAAGGTTATGGGATATGTGAGGGGTTGTATTGAGCGAAAAATGTTAAAATGAGGGGGAAAGATCATGATTACTACTCACAGATAACAAACAATCAACTATAACGTAAACCAAAAATATATATCACTGTAATCCATCCCTGTGATATTAAGTTGTCATAATAAAGAGTTTCCTTTAACTATAATTAAATTTTAGGAACAGGGAGTGGATAATGGATATGGGTAGGTGAGGGGATTGTAATTAGCAAAAAGTGAAATAATGGTAGGGGAAAAGAGCGGATATTGTTCATCAAATCAATTAAGTAATCCATTAAAAAATTATGTATTTAATGCAAATGATCCAATGCCAACTAAACAATTACTATCATAAATTAAACAATTCTTGTGTGTTAAAACTTGTTCACTGTCCATATTTAAATCTTCAACACTTTTAATTAACACAATGTCATCATAATCAAAATGAATACGCCTTCCAAACATCCTGTATACGAGTTATGTTTCCTCTCATTTCTTCCATTTTATATTTAAAACAAAATTCCAATGAACACACAATCATTTGTTTCAACTCTATTCAGCATCAAAACCTTAACCACTGACCATAAATTAATTCTTCAAATCAAACACAGACACAAGCTCTTTAAAACGTTCTCGATTCCATTCCTTCAACCAATCTTAACAATTAAATTGCAATGAAACCATACCACTAAAAACCATGTGCCCATCTCTGATGGTGCAATAAAAGATATGATGCACGATATCCATAAATCATAGTGGACAACCAAGCCACAACTATCAACACATTAAATTGCAATAATCTGGATCGGGCAATTTAAACACACAGTAACAGCGACCATCATTTTAATTTATAACACGTTGTAGGAAACATACATACCAACGCATAACGCAAAGAAGCATACTCCCAATGAAACCATAAAACCATGTTGAGTTATCAATCCAACTGTCACAATAAAAGAATGAAGTGACTATATACCAATGATCATTTCCAATTATAATTGTGTAATAAACTCTATCAATGGAGACGAGCCAATAATCAACCACTGTCAACGTTATTCCAACAACTCATAACATTCAACCAGATACCCTACAAGATATAACTAGCTCAATTTATCAAAATCAGGCTCTGAATAATCAAGGGTTCACTCGGTGGAACCAACACAGGGAGACTGGAATCAACCATACCAATAGCAAGTGAGAACCCTTCGAGATAACATGGTGGACATGCAGGCATTATAACCCTTAACTTGTATGATGGGGTGATATTCTAACCTCAGGCAGGAGAGACTATGAACAAAGGAGCAAAGGTTCCTTACTGGCTAGTAAACAACACCGAGAACACGCAGGGCATAACCCTCGTGGTTTTCCCCCAAAAAAAATAAATAATGTTGATATAAAAGCAGATCCATGAAATAGAAACCAGCCCTAAAGCAAGCCTCTTGGTATAATAGCCACCATAACCAACTGTGCATATATCAATAACATAAAACGATCCCATGACTAGGTGGAGAATGATATGCAGCGACCCAAAGGTGGTTCAAAAATTACACAACAACCCCACAACATCAATACGACCAAGTATGGTTACAAGACTATGAGGAGACAGCTAGCAAGTCCAAAATGAATGAAAATATCCAACAAAAACCCATAGAGACAATAGATATCCATCACGGCTTCCTTTACACAGAATATTCAATGAAATCGTGACTTCAACCATTCAATTTCCCATTTGCAACAAATAACACACAAACAACCATTCCAGAAAAACACAAGAGTTTACACAGTTTTCAGCCTCAATAAAAACATAGACCAATATATCACCGAGCCAATATTTATTTCATAAATAGAGTGAGTTCATGGATGTCGAAGAAAACATACCTGTAACCAAATGGCCGTAAAAATGCGAGCTTGGTCGAGCAGTTCCTTCCTCGCCTAAATATCAAAGCTTAACCACCGAAAAATTCGAATGAACAATAACCAAGCTAGGGTGACGGCCAGTGGGAGAGGTATGGACACATCACTTCCATCCTCTCCTTATTCAATTGCATAGTACACAACATCCAACCAACATTAATCCATGCCATTAATCCATGCATCGAGACTTGCATACATTACTTTCCAAATGTGCCACCCGATATCATATTAACCATTGTCAAAACATACCATAATGTATATCAAGTGCGCCTTCATATAACTCAATAAATCCACTAACATTTCTAGTTAGGACTAACATCGTTTATTTAATTTCAAATGCATATAGTATAGCATAGCATAGCATAGTTTAATTTCTTCTTCTTGGATTTTTCATAGGTCCCTTTTCCATTGCTCTTATTTCTTGTTATAGCTAACATGTATCTTGTGCAGGTGTAACAAGTAATGAATCAAGGTGCCAATAGAAAAAGTAATAATAGTTAACATAAGCCATCATGACATGGAATTTAGAGTCTATAGCAACAAAACCAACACATAACATGCATTATCCATCTTCCATTTGTCACGAATAGAACCGGTATTTTATCATCAATCATGTAGAACTCTGTAAGAATCATTGAACAATAGCATAAAATGTGTAACAAGGCTATCTTTGATCTCCCAATATACAAGGGGGTCCCACCTACTAGTATTATATATATCATTATCTTATAAATAATAGGTTTTAGCAATACTTTGTGGGTGAAATCCTCGTTGCAATTTTTATCGTCAACACGCGGGCTACAGTGGAGAAGTGTGTGTACGTATGCGGGATGACAGTGTAACAAAGTGCGTACATGAGGGAAAATACATAAAATTTTGAGAATATGAAGATGCCAAGCCTCTAGGGTCTGAAAGCATGCTCCCAGGAAGGTCTACAGTGATCATGTACAACAAATCTATGTACAAGTTCAAAACGTATGTCTTATTTCTATGTGTAGTTGGATTTTTTTGTCTACATGAGAAATGGTTATGGGGGTTTGAGGATTTTCCCTAGAGAGGCTATTGGTTGCATGACACTTACTATATAAGTCATATCTACATAAATACAGTGTTGGTGTACTTAATATCTATCATTGGTACATCGTGTTGGTGTTGAGGTACATCTTGTATTTCTTGACATATGATTAAGGGTTTTTTTGGTACATGGTTGAGAGCTTGTATTTGTGAAGTGTTTGTGAAGTGGTTGATGTATTGAGAGGTTTTATATTAGTAAGGGTTTGATGTCTGGTCCATGTGAGGGTTATTATACTTGTTCATGATTATACACACTTGTATGGTACAAGACTAGAGAGATATAGACGCACTTCATTAAGGGATATGTATGAGGATGTATGCATAGGGAAAAACTATAGTTTGGACATAGTGTTAGGTTGCAAGTTGATGTGACAGAGGAAGGACAGTGTCATATTTTTTTAGGAAGATGAAACCCTAGTTTTTAGGAGGCATACATAGGTTTCAGTATATACAGGCCTCATACATATGGAGGTTGCAGTACAGATAGGTCACATACATACATGAGCTACAACATAGACAGATCGTGTACCTGTGGGTTTTTGTTGGTACAGGAAGGTTACAGGTACAAGTTGATCACAGGTCTTAGTTATAGGTTGGTTACAGGTTGTTGGCACAGATTGGTACAGTTTTACAGTGGTATATCTCACAATGAGAGTGTAGAAGTGGTTTCATCATTTCACTTATATTTATGGGTGGAAGGATGGGGAAAGGATAGGTGTTTGTAGCCACCTTATGGTTGTAGCCAAAGAACATAGGGGATTGTAGCCTCCTTCTGGTTGCAGTCATAGAATTAGGGAGTTGGAGGTTCCTTCAGGTTGTAACCTGAAAATATAGGGAGTCGGAGCCTCCTTCCAATTGCAGCTGGAGAACAAGGAAGTTGGTGCTTACATTGAACGTAATTCTTAAAAACATATAAGAAAAAACATTATGTGGTTTTCTCCCGCATTGGGTTTCCATGTAAAAATATCGGTGTACTATGTATGTGTATGATTGTTCATTGTTCATGGTTTATTTACTCTGAACTTATTGGATGATAATGATATATGGATCATAAAGATAAATAGCACTTACATACTATGGTTAAAAGGATTAAAAATCTCTATTACAGATTCACCCCACCCCCCCCCCTCCCCCACTCAGTAATCCAACAATTGGTATCAGAGCAGGTTCCTCATAAATCAGTTTAACCAATGAAATGTAGATCATCATGGAGAGAAACAATATGTATAAAAATGGAATACCACAGTTTAATGGACATAACTATGCATTCTAGAGAATAATTATGAAAACATATGTACAAGCACATGGATTTGAGGTTTGGCAATCAGTCGTAGATGGATATAAATAACCAGCAATTCCACCAACAAATGACAATGGAAGGAAACTCAATCTAAATAATTCAAAAGCCAAATATGCACTTCTAAATGGTCTTGGTGATTCAGTATATGGAAAATTTATTCATTGTAGCTCCGTAAAAGAGATTTGGGACAAACTTCAGAATATTTATGACGGAGATGCAAAATTCAAGGAAGTAAATCTTCAAACTTACAGAGGTCAATTTGAACAGCTGAAAATGAAGGAAGATGAAAATATTGCAACTTACTTCTTACACGTTGATGAAATAGTGAATGCAATCAGAGGATTGGGAGAAGAAGTTGATGAATCTATAATTTTTCAAAAGGTATTAAGATCTCTTCCAATGAGATTTGATCCTAAGGTCTCAACACTAGAAGAAAGAACAGATTTGGATTCAATAAGCATGGATGAACTACATGGAATTTTCATAGCCTATGAGAACCGAATAGGAAAATCCAGGTATAAAATAAGCAACCTTCAAAGAATCCAAGAATTCAAATCAAAAGGGCAAGGAAAAGGCAAAGAAGATAGCAGCAGTAGTGAGATATCAGAAGACGATGAAGAAGTAGCCAACTTCGTCAGAAGACTAAAAAAGGGAACCAACAACAGATATAGAGGTAAGCTTCGATTGATTTGTTTTAATTGTGGTGGTATTGATCATTTTTCTAACAAATGTCCTCATAAGAAAAACTAAAATAAATGAAGATGATGATTCAAATAGAAAACAAACATATAAAGGCAAAAGAACAAAAAGTAAAGTCTTCAATAAAAAAAATTGCATCAAAGAAGACAACTTCTCTTTAGATGAAGATGAAGTCAGTGAAAGTAAGACAGAAAGAGTTCTATTTATGGCAGTATAAGACTCTGATAAATAAGACACAAAAGAATATGAAGAGGCATAAGTTGACTACAGAGAAGAATTTTTTAGTGTCATAGATGTTATAAAAAAGGAAAAGAAGAAAAACAAATCACTACAGGAAGAACTAAAAAGAAAAGAGGAAACACAAAATTCCAACTTTTAAGAATTGGAGAAGATGATCTCTAAATTAAAAATTCAAGTTGAAGAAGACAAAAGAATCGAAGAAGCACTTAAAGAATAGTTGGAAGAAAAGGACAGGATCATTGGAAATTTGGAAGCAGAGATTATCACATTAAGAAAAGACCTTCAACATAAAAACATGCAGAATAGCTCAAAGGTTTTGGATAACATTATCAACAGTCATAGGCCACATCATGACAAGTCTGGGCTAGGATACAATCAGACAAAAATAGGCTCAAACTCCAAAACTACAGATCAAGAAGCACAACCAAGAAGCTATGCAGAGACAGTTAGAGGAGACAAGAAATTTTACAAGGAAGATCACAGGAACACTCCTCCACCTATAGGATTCAGATTTCAAAAGAAACAACAGTCAGAAACAAGCACTCCTCAGGAAGAAGAAGGATTCATAAGAGTAACTCCTTTCAGAATATCTTCAAATCCTAGGTATCAAACTATCCTTTTTGTTTTATGTTATGCATGTAATAATTTTGGACATAACGATGTAAATTACAGATCTAATAGAAGGAACATAAACAACTTTGAAAGTCATGCACAAAATGGTTATCCAAGAAATCCTAGTGAAACATAAAGAAGAAGCTACAATATGTTTGAATCATTGAGCACTGAAGTGGAATGCTACAAGTGCAACAACTTTGGACACATGGCCAAATATTGTATAATGACAAACCCTCCTATAGAATCACAACAGAATAACAATAGTCACATATAGGAACCTCAACAAAGAATATGGATAAGAAAGAAGAATATGTATAACAATGAAGAATGCACACTCGCTCTACAACCTAAACACAAGAAACGTGGTTGGTATGTTGACAGTGGCTACTCAAAGAACATGACAGGTGATGAAGAAAGGCTTCTAACATTGGAAAAGGAAAGAGATGGATCAATCTCCTTTGGAAACGATGATTCGGCTAAAATCATTGGAAAGGGCATAGTTAGAATTGGAAACAAGAATACCAAGGAAGAAAATGTTCTACCAGTGGAAGATATGAAACACAATCTTATAAGTGTAAGTCAAATGTGTGACCAAGGTCACAGACTTATGTTTGATTCCTGGAAGTGGGAAATAAGAAAAATGGGTTCAAGAAATTACGTTGCAACAACTATAAGAACTTCAAGCAACATATATGTATTAAGTGAAATTGGAAATGAAAAGTGTTGTCTAGGAAAGGAAGATGAATTTTGGCTATGGAATATAAGAATGGGTCACATGAAATTTGATAACCTCGTCAAAGTCAAAAAAAATGAAGCAGTCAGAGAAATGCCCCATATCACAAAGTCAACCAACACATTATGCAAGCATTTTCAATAAGGAAAGAAAACAAAGACCAGGTTCAAATCAAAGGAATACTCCACAACAAGACCACTAGAATTTGTGCATACTGATCTAGTTGGACCAAGTAGAAAAAATGGTTTAAAATGTGAGAAATACTTTATGTTATTGGTTGATGATTATACAAGAATGACTATAGTTTGTTTTCTCAAGAAGAAATCAGAAGCATTTGAAAACTTCAAGGTATATAAGGAAATGGTTGAAATGGCTTCAAAAATCAAATGTTTGAGATCGGGTAATGGAGGATATTTTACTTCAAAGGAATTTATGGATTTTTGCAGCAAGCATGGAATAAAAAGGAAATTCTTCGTTGCTAGGACACCTCAACATAATGGAGTTATCAAAAGAAAGAACGGGACAGTATAGGAAATGGATCGAACAATGTTGATGGATTCTAAGTTGACAGATGTTTTTTGGACACATGCAGTGCATACATCTATTCACTTTCAGAACGGAGTAATGCTCAAAAACAACAGTGAAAAAACTCTGTACTATCTATGGCAAGGAAGACCAACAAATGTAAAACACTTTAGATTTTTCGGAAGTAAATGCTACATCAAAAGAGAATATGGCATAATGGGAAAGTTTGATACTCATGTGGACAAAGGCATACTTGTTGGTTACTCAAGCACAAGGAAAGAATACAAATGTTACAAACTAAGGCCCAAAAAAGTTGTGGAAAGCATCAATGTAACGGTTGATGAGACAAGAGGATGGAAATTAAAGGAAGAAGAAAAGGAGTCAGTGGAACAGGTTTACGAAGAAGAAGCAAAGGATGAAGAAGCAGCAAAATGGGAAGATGAAGAAGATCAGTTAGAAGTAGAATAACAAGTACAACAAGTACATCCAAAGACACCTAGAAAAAGAATACAGAAGAATCATCCTTCATATCATATTATCAACAAAAAAGATGCAGGAATTGAGACTAGAAGAATAATTCATTCACCGGAACAACTGCACCCATCACTCTTATCTTCAATTGAACCAAATAGTTTTGAAGAAGCCAGCAGAGATGAATTATAGAAAAAGGCCATGAATGAAGAGTTGGATCAAATAGAGAAGAATGACACTTGAGAATTTGTTCCAAGACCAAGGTACAAGAATGTGATCAACACGAAGTGGATCTTCATAAATAAATTGAATGAATATGGACAGGTTACTAGGAACAAAGCTAGATTTTTATGTAAAAGATACACACATGTTGAAGGTGTCGACTTTGAAGAGATGTTTTCCCCAGTTGCTAGAATGGAAGCAATCAGATTGATCCTAGATTATGCATGCTCCAAGAATATTAAAGTGCATTAGATGGACATGAAATCTGTTAAATACCTAAACCAGATCTGTAAATATACTTCATAAATAACCAAGAATAAACCATAAATCATTCACTATAACATGAACACAAGAAATAGAGAAAACCCTTGAGGTAGGGTAACACCATATATTAATCCTTATGGAAGGATAAAACTCCTCAAGCAATCCTTTCTTGTACAATCACAATATTCTTCACTCTGTTTCATTACATTGCCTACACTTCTTTATATAGCTCTCCCTATCTCCTAGGAACCTTCTAGAGAG
>ML809960.1:223678-241278 GCA_009831015.1 Picea engelmannii | reverse complement strand
TATTAATATAGTGGACCTATTCCACCTTACATTGAATGACCACATTCCCATATATTAATTGACTTCCACTAATAACACATAACTACATTCCCATTGGGTACCTCCCTAGGTACCCCATATTACCTCCCTAGGTATACTACAGAACCTTCTAGAGAGCCTTCTCACATTTATTACATCCAACTACCATAGTGGGCCTTTATTAATATAGTGGACCTAGTCCACCTTACATTGAATGACCACATTCTCATATATTAATTGACTTCCACTAATAACACATAACTACAATCCCATTGGGTACCTCCCTAGGTACCCCATATTTCCTCCCTAGGTATACTACAAAATCATCCTTTCTGAATGGGGAACTAGAAGAACAAGTCTACAATGAGAAACCATAAGGATTTTAGATGTCAAAGAATGAATATTATGTTTGCGGGTTGAAGAAGGCCTTGTATGGTCTAAAACATGCCCTCTAAGCATGGTATTCTAGACTGGACAGATATCTACAATAGCAAGGGTTCATAAAAGGAAATGCAGACAACAACCTTTACATCAAGGTAACTCAAGATAGTATTTTATTAATTGAAGTTTACATTTATAATATTATTTTTGGAAGTGATGATGACAGGTTAAGCCGAAAATTTGCAAAGGATATGCAGAATGAATTTTAAATGTCATTACTTGGAGAACTATCCTTCTTTCTGGCTCTTCATATATGTCAAAGAAACAAAGGAATTTTTATTTATCAAACTAAGTATATCAGATAAATGCTAAAGAGGTTCGGAATGGAAGATTGCAAAACAGGTAACACTCCTATGCAAATCAGTTGCAAGTTAACTAAATATGATGATTCAAAGTCTACATATCTGAGATAGTACAGGTCAATGATTGGAAACTTACTTTATGTGAAAACATCTAGACCTAATGAAGTTGGGAAGGTGGCACGATTTCAAGAACCACCAAAGGAATCACATGTTCTAGTAGTAAAGAGGATATTGAGCTATCGCAAGGGTACAGAAGAGTTTGGATTATGGTATCCAAAAGGAAATGATCTATCACTTATTTCCTACATAGATGTAGATTGGGCAGGTTGCATTGATGACCGAGGAAGTACAAGTGGAGTAGCGTTCTACTTGGGTGAGTGTTTGGTATCTTGACTAAGCAAGAAACAATCATCAATATCATTGTCTATAGCCGAAGCAGAGTATATTGCAGTAGTAGCATGTTGTACATAGGTTCTATAGATGAAACAAAATCAGATAGATATACAGGTTGAGTATGATGAGCCCATTCTGATATATTATGATAATACAAGTGCCATCAATATCTCAAAGAATCCATTGATGCACACAAAGACGAAGCACATTCCAATCAAGTATCACTTTCTACGAGAACATGTAGTAGAGAAGAATATCATAGTTGAATATGTGGGAACAAAAGAACAAGTTGCAGATATATTTACAAAATCGTTTCCAAGGGAAGCTTTTGAGTATCTTCGACAGAGACTTAGAGTAATTTCTATTCCAAAATGATTTCTTTTCAATGCCTATTTTATATGTCTAAGATTTACACAAAGAAGCACCATAAAGAGGACAGTTCATTTTGGGGGAGTAGTTTCAGGAAGAGTTCATTCAGGGGGAGCAGCCCCAAGGACATTTCGGTTAGGGGGAGTAGCCTCATATGATAATTTACATTTCCCATTGATGTCAAAGGGGGAGATATTCATCAGATGTAGGATAGAGAATCAGATTCTTGGAGAGAGAGCACAGAGGCATGTTTCCAAGGGGAACGGTGGTCACAAGGGGTGCATGAGTGATATTACTTCAGTGTTGCATCAGAGTGTTGCCATCAATGCTAAAGGGGGTATTGTTGATTAATTCAATTGGTTTTCATTGATGTCAACCCTTGAATCAATTCTGGTAGAAACTTTTGGTAGCCCCAATAGTATGGTTAAGGGACTTCATCTTGTTTGATGTATAATAGTATGAATATTAGTATATTTGTAGGTAAGACTATCCTAGATGGATAGTACATATAATTCCATTTATGGTGATATGGAACATCACATAACTCCTCATGGTTAGAGATTTATGGACTTGTGAAGTTGGAGAACCCCCATGAGTTATCTAGAAGGTCAAAGAAGTCAAATTGTTCTAGAAGCTCCTAGAAGAAGTTGATTAGTCAAATGGGTGAAACTAGGAGTTAATCATGGGTTAAGTTGTTGCAATAAGAAAATAATTAAAAATAAATTAGTTGCAACTAGAAGTGGAGAATTTACTATTTGTAGCAAAGTGGGTTAGAAGTGGACAAGTGGTTAGAAGTGTTTTATCCCTAAAAGAAGGAAATTGGGTTAAATTGGTTAGAAGGTAACCCCTTGAGGAAGATACATGGAAGTATAAATAAGAGAGAAAGACTCTCCTATTAGCACCTATTGAGCACATTGAATATCTATTATTATGTAAGGTTTATTATAGTTACTCATTGATACATCTAAAGTTATGCAAGTCTAAGGTAGCATGAAGGGTTGATGGTGTAAGTTTCAAAATTACTGGAAATACTGAAAAAAAATAAAAATAAAAATAAACACCTTATTTTTTGAGGTGAACGCGGGCTACAATGGAGAAGGGCATGTATGTACACGGGCTGGCAGTATAACAGGATGCGTACAAGAGGGAACAGATATAAAAAAATTGAGAAGATGAATATATCAGGTCTCTAGAGTTTGAAAGCAAGCTCCCAGGAAGGTCTGAAGTGATCAGGTACAACAGATCTATCTACAGGTTCAAAAGGTATGTCTTATTTCTATGTGTAGTTGGATTTTTTTGTCTACATGAGAAATGGTTATGGGGATTTGAGGATTTTCCCTGGAGAGGCTATTGGTTGCATGGAACTTACTATATAATTCAGATCTATAGAAATACAATGATGGTATAATTAATATCTATCATTGGTACATCTTGCTAGTGTTTAGGAACATCTTATATTTCTTGGCATATGATTAAGGATTTTTGTGGTACATGGTTGAGAGCTTGTATTTTTGAAGTGGTTGTGAAGTGGTTGATGTATTGAGAGGTTGTATATCAGTAAGGGTTTGATGTCTAGTCCATGTGAGGGTTATTATACTTGTTCATGATTATACACACTTGTATGGAACATGACTAGAGAGATATAGATGCACTTGGTTAAGGTATATGTATGAGGATGTATGCATAGGGAACAGATACAATTTGCACATAGTGTCAGGTTGCAAGTTCATGTGACAGAGGCAACAATGGGTCAGAGTTTTTCAGGAAGGTGAAAACCTTAGTTTTCAAAAGGCGTACATAGGCTGCAGTATAGATAGGTCGCATATATACGCAGGCTACAATATAGACAGTTTGAGTAGATACGTGAGTTGTAACATAGACAGGTCGCATACCAGTGGGTATTTTTTGTACATGAAGGTTATAGGTGCAGTTTGATCATGGGTCTTTGGTACAGGTTGGTTACAGGTTGTTGGCACAGATTGGTACAGGTTTGCAGTGGTATATCTCACAGTTACATTGTGGTAGTGGTTTCATCATTTCACTTATATTTCAGGGTGGAAGGATGGGGCAAGGATAGGTGGTTGTAGCCACCTTCTAGCTGTATTCAAAGAACATAGGGGGTTGTAGCCTCCTTCTAGTTGTATCCAGATAATTTGGGAGTTGGAGCTTCCCTCAGGTTGTACCTTGAAAATATAGGGGTTCAGAGCCTCCTTCCAGTTGCAACTGGAGAACAAAGGAATTTGGTGCTTCCAATTAATGTAATTCTTAAAGACAATTAGAAAAACAGTTATGTGGTTTTCTCCCGAATTGGGTTTCCACATTAAAATACTGGTGTATTGTGTATGTGTATGATTATTCATTGTTCGTGGTTTATTTACTCTACACTTATTGGATGATAATGCTATATTGATCATAAATATAAATAACACTTACATATTATGGTTAAAAGGATCAAAAATATCTATTATTGATTCACAACCCCCCCCCCCTCCTCAGTAATCCAACAGGAATTAGGCATTGGAAAGGTGTTGGAAAGTAGAGTCCAAAAAATCACCCAAAAAATTGAACTAGGTAGTTAAATTTACCAGGAATCAGAAGAAGGGATTCTAATGCACTTATGGAACAAAATTGTGCATAATTTTCATGAATTTGTTAAATTTGTTAAAAAACTAACAAATATTTTTTTTCCTGCACATTTTGCAGAGTTAAACAGTAATTAGATCAGAACAGGATCATAATAGGATCAGAACAGAGATAAGAGATATGGAAGATGCACAAAGGGATTGTAGCCATGAAGATGATATCATAGGGAAGTATGTCAGTGTGGGTAATGAAGGTACAAATTCAAATGGACATGAAGAAGGAAAAGAAGAAATCCTGAACTTGGTAGAGACCATAAAAAGTTTGAAAAAATATGTCTAGAGCTATAAATATGATAATGAGAGGCTTATGAAAGCCAAGGAGAAGCAAGAAGGTTTTAACCTCAAATTGATGTGGATCTTGGGAAAAATAGATAAGAAGATGGATAAGGAGAGCAAGTTAAGAAAATCAACGAGTCATGAGTCGCATGATGAGAGGAGAAGAACGAGAAGTGTTGAAAGGGATCACCATCACTCCCCAAGGAATTCAACTAGGAGGGAACACAACATTTCAATTCCCTCTCTTGTCAAGAAGCATAAGAAGAGGTCTCGGATGGATGAGCTATAGGGAAAAATGAATAAAATCAAACCACCTACATTTGATTGTGAACGCGAGAAGGATGAGGATGCAGAGACCTGGCTACTAGGAATGAAGAAGTATTTTCAATTGTATATTTACTCTTCATGGGAAGAAGGTATAATTTCCAACTACTAACTCAAAGGAAAATAATTATAGTGGTGGGACCAGTTTCTGCAATTGCAAGACATTGATGAGAAGAAGGTTAATTGGAGGGAATTTAAAAGGTATTTTCAAAAGAAATATTTAACCAAATGATACTATGATAAGAAAATGAAAGAGTTCTTTGAACTCAAGCTAGGGAGTATGACCATAGATGAGTATGAAAGGAGGTTTTTAGAGATGTTGAAATATGTTTCTTTCATCAAGGACAAACAAGTTAATATTTAGAGGTACCTTAGTGGGATGCCATCATTTATCAGTGATAATATATAGTATGATGATCCTAAGACACTAGAGGAAACTATAAGGAGGGATAAATTCCTTTATGAACAACATAGAGGAATACCAACTTTCCAAAAGGCTTGGGAAGACAAGAAGAAAATCAATATGGAACAAAGGTGTTAGAAAAACAGGATCATGGAGCAATAAAATAAGAAAAATGTGAAAATAAAACATAGAAGATACACAATACAATACAGACATAGATATACATGGTTCACCCAGTGTGGGCTACGTCCACCAGAGAAATTTTCAGGTCCTTCCTTTTATTATCCAGCAAAATTAAGGGATACAACCTACAACACACTCGATGTAACTTCCTCTTCTTTCTCTCGTAGTTCCTCTCTCGGAATACAATATTTGCAATAATACACAACCGCAATACAATTCCCTCATAAAATAGGGTTTCCTTCTAGAGAAAAAAAACCTAACATAATTTCTACCATTATATCTGTGACCTTTTAATGAACAGTCTAGATTGACTATGAAATTACAATATTTGAATTGCAATAAAATAAAATAAATTCAACCCCCTCATGGCAAGGGGTGGCCATGAATTGTGTGTCCTTCATTTTCTTTCATCTTCATATAAATTAGGAAGATAAGAAGGCTCCAAAACCAACAAAAGGAAGAAGGGAACTAATCCACCCTTCTTCAAAAATAGTTCTCAAGGACAGACAGCTCCAAAAGAACCCGGAATGACTGAGACAATGTGGAAAATAGCAAGGAATCCACGTATTCAATGTTGGGGTTGTAGGGGAGATCATATGTACAGATATTTCCCTCACATAGGTAAAAAAGTGAGGATTGTTCGCAATGTACAACAAGTTGAAACAGTGGAGGTCATGGGAAGAAATGTACCTAGGATCTACACAGCCTTGGATAACAAACAAGATGAGTTTCAGTCACATATGATTAAAGTGGAAGGTAAGATAAAAAACCAACCCATTGCTATTTTAATTGATTCAGGATCTAGTCATAGTTATATAGATCCTAGGATGGTGGAAAGATTTAAATTTCCAGGAAGAAATCTTGAAAAACCTTGGTTAGTACATCTAGCTACATGGGCTAAAAACTAAATTTGTGAGCTAGTTAAGGAATGCCCAATGGACATGAATGTACTAAGAACAAGGAAATATTTGAATATCATACCTTTGGGCTCATATGACTTCCTAATCGGTATGGATTGGTTGGACCAACATCATTTTTTCCTAGACTGTTATAATAAGGAATTTACCTACTTTGATGAGTAAGGAAACTTAAGGACAATTCAGGGAATTCCTAGAGAAGTAACCATTAGAGAATTGTTAGCCTTGAAGTTGAAGAAAAGTTTCAGGAAAGGGTGTCAAATATTTGCAGCACATATGGAAGAGACACCAAAAGATAAGGTGTCAAATATTGAGGACTATGCATTCCTAAAATATTTTGAATATGTATTTAAATAAATATATGGGTTTCCACCCAAGAGAGATATTGATTTCTCAATCAATCTAATGCCTGGAGAAGCCCCAGTATCCAAGACTCCTTATATGATGAGTACACTAGAGTTGAAGGAATTTCAAATGCAACTTGAAGAGATTTTGAAGAAGGGGTATATAATCCCATGTGTGTCACCTTAGGGTGCCCCAATGTTGTTTTTGAAAAAGAAGGATGGTTCCTTGAGGATTTGCATTGACTTCAAGCAATTGAACAAGGTAACTGTGAAGAACAAATATCCTTTTCCAAGGATAGATGAAGGTATTTTCCAAGATTGATCTCAGGTCAGGTTATCATCAAGTGAGAATTAAGAAGCAAACATCAGTAGCTTCTTTCAAAACATGGTATGGCCATTATGAGTTCATAGTGGTGCCATTTGGGTTATCAAATGCACCAGTTGTCTTCATGTGTTTAATGAATGGTATTTTGAGGGATTACTTATATAAGTTTTTCATTGTCTTCTTGGATGACATTCTTATATACTCTAAGTTTGAGGAAGAGGAAAAGCAACACTTGAGGATGGTATTACATGTATTGAGGGAGCATCAGTTGTATGCCAAATTGAGCAAGTTCTCATTCTACCAAAAGAAAATTCATTATTTGGGGAATTTCATTTCAAAGGAAGGGATAGCAGTGGATCCAATAAGGGCCATTGAAGGGTGCCCCACACCAAGGAATTTCTATGAGGTGATATCATTCATGAGACTTGCAGGTTACTATATGAGATTTATTGAGGAATTCTCAAAGATTGCACACCCAATGCTTGTGTGTGTGTGTGTGTGTGTGTGTGTGTGTGTGTGTGTGTGTGTGTGTGTGCGTGCGCACGCGCGCGCGCGCGTGTGTGTGTGTGTGTGTATTTTAACTTGTGATTGAATTCATACTTGTGTGTCTCATTAGGTCTTGATCTTGCTTGATCTTGCTTGATCATGCTTAATGGAATATTGCATGTGCATTGATGATGATTTCATTAGCTCATCATATGAAAGGTTTTATTTTGGAGTGCATCTTGTTTGTGTTACATTGCTTTTTTTTACATGTTCAAAACAATTTCAAACAAAAAAATGATGAAATACTACTTGAGAATATAGTCGTGCATTGACAAATGTGAGATTGTACAAAGAGATAGGCAGCGAGTTAACAAGTGTGAAAGGGCTTAGCAGCATTTAGACATGAATGGTGTAAAGAAATGATGAACATGAATTTAAAGAACATAGAAGTGACATAAGACTGCATTTAACATTGAAATATCATAATCATGTAGCCTACATAGTTTTATCATATGATTTGTAGTTTCAATGCCCAAAACATAACCTAAATCATGGTGGGAATGATGCAATAAGTGATAAAATCAATGAGATTATTGAAGCCATACACACAATTTTATTTTTTGACTTCATGTAAGTTTAATATACACATTCTTAGTCATGGGGAATATTGTAGATGAGCTTCAATCCAAATCATTTATTTTACAATGTGTTTCCCCATAGGTTCATTTTGTGTCGAAAGGCCTAATTCACAAATGGAAATCTAGATCACAGAAGAAGATATCATATACATAAAGTATGTATATCAAATAATATATAGTAGAGATGAAATATGAGCAAATAAAATTTTATTTTGACGAGGAGGTGACCCTCACAAAATTTGAACTTTAGCCTCCAAACCATTTTGTGCATATTTTAAGTGGTACACTAAGTGGAGTTTTTGAATGTTGAAATGGTCTACTTGTATGTTTCTAAGCCATACAAATTCAAATTAACAGTAAAGAAATTGTATTCCAATGTCTGCATCTATGAAAACATCGATTAAAAATTTTAACTCGAGAGAGATAAATTTCACTTCTTGCTTTATTAAAATAGATAAAAAGAGAGTGGAATGATGCATCCAACCACTCAATGGAAAGGTATATATTTATACTACACTAAAAATGAAGTGGTCCATTAATATAATATCAAATGAAGGAGTTACGGGTTACTAAGGCCAAAAACTAAGGGGTCTTACTGACACTGAATTTGATTAATAAGTTAATGCATGTTGTGGATTCTCTAAGGATTTAATTCATCCTAATGTAAATGGTGAATATTTGTATGGTTATGAAGTGAAAGTAATCAATTTTATAGTCCTAACTTAAAGCAGTAATAATAAAGAAGCGAACTGAGCCCAAATCACTCCCAGTGGCCACCAAAGAATAGAATGAGCTATGGAAACAATGAAAACCATTAATATTGAAGGATTTGTCTAAGTGAGGATGAAATGAATGGAAAACATACTTTGGATATCAATTTGACACTTTACCTTAACCCCAAAGAATTTTTTGACAAGTTTTGAGGTAAATAGCTTACTTGGTAGGCTTGTTGACCTCCTAAGCCTATGATTTTCCAAGGGAAAAATGCTAGCTATAAGAGCTATAAAACCCTCTAGGTGAGTTATTTCACCTATATCTCTTGAGGTGGGTGAAAATGTATTTTCCTAATAAAATAAGTAATGATCATTTTAATTGTTTTAGATCAATTATGGGAAATTGTTTTCTTAAGAGGCCAACATGCCTCTCAACTAGGTCACCTTAGCTTCCTTTTCTCAACAAGTGCTTAGCTATAATGCCAATGGATTACCTTGAAAGCTAGTAATCCTTTCCTCTTTAGTGATCTAGGTCACAGTGTCTCTTACCTAGTGAGTGTTGTCTTTGAAAACCCATTCGCTCACCTAGCAAGCCACACACCCAACTCATAATTAGTGAAATACATCTTTAGCACTCATACATAGTGATTTGAATGATATTGAAGTGAATAACTCACATCCAATTTTGTATGTCATTTTATCATCAATGATTTGATGCCAAGGAAGTTTACTCAATGATATAAATGACCTTTGACTTTTCAATGGCTTGGGAAATGAAATGTTCGTCATTTGAGAGGTATAACATTGCCATTATTTTCCCATTCCTTGATTTTCCACTTTCATTTTCATTTATTTTCACCACTAGTTGTTCTCACCATATTTTCATGTATTTTACAAGCTTGCATATTCTCAAAGCCATGGTAACCATTAAAACCTAATTTTACCCATTTTCCAAACATTGTGTGAACCCCATAATCTCAAGGAATAATATAGTTGATCTTGTACAAATTGATTTGCAAAGGTTTGAGATGTCAAAGCAATGTGTTTAGGGTTTGAAGGAATCTTGTGTCTCTATATGAAAAAATGGGAGTAGAAAGCACCTTGTATAGTGAATTTCTAGCCACTAGGTTTATTATTTGGTCAAGAAAATTGATGTAACACTACTTTCATGATCTATAAATGATAGACATATGCCCATCAATCTCACCAACATGGATACTAAAATGAAGAATTTAATTAGTATCTTTTTGGTTGTTATTTTGTTATATTAAATGACTATGAACATAACTTGCAAACTGAATTTAAATACATAAACAATTTTAAACTAAATAATCATCCACACAACAATAATTCAGATATACCATGGAAACCCAATCTTGGGGAAACTAGCAAATAATGGGTTTTTGTCTCTTTTATCCATAAGAGGAAATTACATGTCGAATTATAAAATAGTTGCATTCTCTCAATAAGATATTTTGAAGTGTTCTTCCTATTTCTCTACAATGTATATTTGCAAGCTATGTCACACCATTGTAAGTCTATGGATGAGGTCTTCTTAGGTATTAATCATTCTTAATCTTATGCAACAAATCCTCTTGAGTCTAGTTTCTTCCTCTTGTCTACAAAAGGTATATTCAATGCCAACAATAGAATTCATTCCATTTTCCGTGGACAATAATCTCATCCTTTCATCCATTTGGTATTGGAACATGCAATCATAATCAACATATTTTATCTTCAAATCCAAATTCATTCTTACATCATTCTTAGTACTATTTTTTGTAGCATTGGGTATTCTTTATAAATTTCATTTGAGTATCTTCTACAACAAAGCCTTTGACAACTTCCTCCTCCTTCATCCTCTTTAATAAATATTTTGTACAAAGGCTAAGGGATACAAGGAAAAATAAAAAAAACTCCCTTAGATATCTCCCATGCTTCACTATGAGACAAACAATCTCCCTTAACCATGGATGAACAATATTAAATCCATTTTTCCTTTGGGGTAGTCCTCTCTATATTCTCATCTTTTGCTTACTCAAAAATTTATTTGTCATAATGCTTCTCCAACTTATTTAGTTCTACCATCCTTAGGTTTTAAACACCATGATTTTTCTTTCCTTGGATCTAATTCTCATTCACCTTCATCTCCCAATTAAATTATGCTCCCTTGGGAGGGATACAAAACGTTTCACCTCCAAGAATGCCAAGGGATTCCCATGTATTTTCTAGCTAATAGGCCCAATCATGTTTCCACTTTTTGTGGGATGAAATATATGAATTTGATGCTAAAAATTGGTAGGAATATGGATATGGTTGTCGGATACATGCTATAAAAGTTTCACTACCAACAGACATCATACACCCAAGTTATAAAAAAATTACATCTACAACCATTTCACATTTTTCATGGGTACACGAATGAATTTGTGGCTAACATTTGGTGGACATGTGTGGATATGTGATAGCTACCTCAATTCAAATTGTGTCTTCATTTGACTTGATATGATATCATTATGGAAAAATATGAAGCCAATTTTAAAACTTGTTTGCTTCTACAACCACTAGGATGGTTTTATAGAAACTGTGTTTTGGAGAGTTTATGAAATAATTTACAAAATCTTCATCAACTTATAACATCTTACATTTGGGGAAACTACAACAAAAAGGATATATTCCATAGCATGCTTTCATTTTATATCATTTTGGGTGACTTATATGATTTTAAACTCAAGCCAACACTAGGCATGAAAACTAGATCCAAGCACCAAATTTGTTTCAGATCATTCCATTGTTGAAGGATGGAAAAAAACATGAAGGAATTAGGATGAAATTCAAAACCTTTTTTTTTGTACTACATTGATAATGCCAAGGTGACAAGAAATAATCTTGGGTATTTATGAATCAAAGCAAGAAGAATGTGTCTTTCCTTGAGCTTTGAAACATTCCTCTTTGAAGTAGAATGAACATGATGAATCTCTTGAAAAATCTTCTTGTCATTTTTTTTCACATTTAAATTTTCACCTCTTGAGATTTGCAAGTTAAAAGTAAACATTAACATCACATTCTAAACACTAAAGACTAAAATCATTTAGAATCCAAGAAAAGAAGCATACAAGAAATGAAATTTCTCGACATGACTTTCTTTAGTTAAAAACTTAAGTTCTTAGAGATACAAAACAAAGTATAGGGAAACAATACTTTTTGCAATCAAATGTTCATGTTGCATCCTCACCATTACAAAACTCAATACCAAATATTGGAAATATGACAACCATGACTTATGATTAATTTGCATTGAATAATTAATGGCATGCTTGAATTTTGCTAATTACATTGCAATAAGATAACACTAGAATTTATCTTATGGGTTGTTTTGACTGAGTTGACTTAATGAAAGGTTCATTTATGGTTCGAATCTTACATAATATTCATACTTTTTCATAATTTAAATCTTAAAACAAAGATTATGGCACTATTCTTAATTATGTGCATTGATATTGCTTATGACATAAAAGGGAATCCATCATTTTTCGCAAACTATCAACATAAATGTTTGATAAGTTTGTGTTGTTATTGGGAAAAAATTTTGAAGAAAGAGAGAGGAGGCTCCTTGATTGAAGAAGCCTTGGCATAGAAAGCACTCAATATCGTGTTGCAATCCTTCCATGTGGTAGATTTTACTTTTTGATTGAAGGCATTGATCTTAAAGCAATAGAAGTGAGATTGTAGATATTTACTCATTGTTTGAAGACTTCAAACCCAAAGGAGAAGAAAGGAAATTGTAGACTTCAAATAAAATCAAAGACAAATAATATCAAAGGTGAGTTGAACAAGTCGAGGAGAGTGGGAGACCAAAACTTATCCATCCAAGGAAACTCGTAAGAAGACAAATTTCCCAAAACATGGGAGATGAATTCTACATGTTCAAGTTCTCAATTGTAATTTGTAATTACAAAAGCATGAATCAGGGAGAAAGAATTCAAAAAAATTAAAGGGGAAATTGTGGAGAAAGAACACTTGGGTGGAAAATTTGTTATTATCATTTATTGTAAATATGTCCACTTCATTATATTTAGAATGATAACAAAATTGTAAAGTGGATTAGTCAAGTAGAATAGGAAGGCCAAAAGCCATGAAGGTGGAAGGCCAAGAGTCAAGTAGGTGGAAGGTCAAGAGTCATTAATAATTTTGTTGGACATGTGGTGTACTCGTTACAAGTAGACTTAGTCTCGTTTCAGTGAAAAAGGGGTCTATTTTGGTTCGTTTTATGATTTTGCAACCAATTGTAGCCTAATTTTGGTGAAGAAATTAGGGATGTAAGATAATAATCGATTAGGGTTTTGGATGGTACAGAATATATAAATATTGTATTGTGAATGGTGAAGTTAATACAATGAAATAGGGAAAGATGTGTCTCTCTGTTAGGTTGGTTTTCCAAGTTAAGGGTTTCTAGGGTAATCTTATGTATACTATGTGGCAGTGTCATTGTTATTCTTATGTTTTAAATTCTATTACTATTTATTTTCTTGCATAGGTTTATCAAACTCTTCAACTTTATATAAAGGAGATATTTATAATCTTACAAATGGTCCCTCACTTGGCATTGTAACATATATTCATATGTTAAAAATAGTGACATTGTTAGCTTGTGCTTCATACTCTTGCAAATTTGTCGATGATCATTGGCAATTCTCATCATTCACCACTTTCTTGGTTGCTAGTGAGGATGGATGTTGTATCTTGTGAATGTTTTGAAACATTCATAGTAGCTAAGGTATTCATGTCTTTCATGCTCAAATTTTCTTGTTTTGTCTCTGATGTAACTAATGGTAATTTACCCTTACCTAGGGAAACAACTTCAACATTTGGAAGAAATTCTACTAAAGGATCATTAAAATATTTCACAACAAAAGAATAAGTATTGGAGTTAGTGTAATCACCTCAAGGTATCTCCATTATAGCCTATGTTCCATGTCTTCGTAAGTCTTATTCTTCTTGGTTTAGATCAAAGTGTTAAAAATTTTCCTCCTATTATTCTTCCACATTATGAGTTTCAACATCATTAGCTTCATTATAAAATTTTGTATGAGTAGGAAAGAATTATATCTCTCTTCATTTGAACCAAATCCCAATCATTATTGTTTTTCATCCTTTCAACAACTTCTTATGTCTCACATATCAAGTGGATATCATAGGTAGATACTATATCATAATTATGAGAGATGAAATTTAGGTCATAATAATAATATATTTTTTACTTTTCCCAAGGTGGTAATCCTCAAAGATCATTACCTCTTTGTACAAGTGAGCCGTATTAAAACATAATATTATCCCAAACCCAAGTGGGATATTTGACGAAGTTTATGCTTCACTATTTGGTGGCCTATTACAAAATTTGCTTACACAAATATATCACATACATAAAATGATAGCAAGTACAGATGCATAAAGGAACCATGGAACCTTATCCAACACTAATTCTCATCCATGAAATAATCTTCACTCCCAACCAACAATTATTTTTCCTTTTAAGTGAACTTGGAAAGGGAGTAATTTGTAATGTAGATTTTCACTTTGAATATTACAAACATATATGTAACCTTATATAAATCATTAAAATTACTCACCCACTTCAAGGATGGATACCAAAATCATATAGTTTTCTCCTCTTGGTAGTTTTTTTTATTGTGAAAATTGTGTAATCATTCTAAAAGAAAAGGGTGTCTATAAGTGTAGCACACCTGACCCTCTAAACAAGCTTAAGTTGGCGGGATATTAAGGTTTCTCTTCTTTACATGAATCTCAACTTGGCTCTTAAACCCATTGAAAAAAACATGCTCACCCTAAGCTTTACATTGGTCATTCTCATAGTCGAAAACTAGGTTCTAGGATAGAATAGATGGCCCTCCCAATCCCTGCGGAATTTTCCTTTCACTGCATCAACGGTTTGATGTGGCTACCACATGGACTTCTTCACATCACCAGTGTAACCTGAAAATGTTATTTTGTGTGTCAATGTGGCGGTGACATGTCCTTGGGAACGACATAGTCCATTTCATAAGTCAAGGGAAAACCTCAACGAGAAGCTTACACGCAACCTAGGTTTGAAATTTCCTAGATCGATGGTTCTGGTTTACTTGGGTGTAGATTAACCAATGACTAACAACTAATCGGACTCTTCTCATTCAGGATGTAGATTATACAACCCAAATTCTCTCTTTTCGAATGTTTCTTTCCGACAAATCTGATGGCTACAGTGGAATTCATCCCATGGATGGGATGTTTATGGATTCACCAAATGGAAAGGTAATTAAAAGGGGAAACTCATATTCTTTTAATAGATACAATGGACCAGAATCAAGGTAGTCAATAGTCTAGATTCATTTGGGATTCCTAACCCATGACTTAATTAACGACCCATCTAACCTCGCCCAATCACTCATTTAGTGGGGTCCACAACAAGATATATGGCTTGGATATTTTCAGGTTGACTCCTTGGAAGATCAACAGCCCACGTCCACTCAGAATTTTTCTATTAGAAAATATCACCTCCCATGGCCTTATGGTTTTTTCGAACAGTTCCTTCCGAACTGGGGTCTGCAACAATTCGATGGTCATCAAACTACTGAATCCAATAGTCAAGGTTTCCTCAAGGTATCATATATTCTCGACAATTAAAGGGGTTACTTGAATCCAACAAGGTCTCTCTCTTGGGTTGGACCCTTATTGAGATAAACAATTTGGATCTCATCGATTGGGCCTAACCATAGATCTACAGCTCTAGTCCATTCGAATTTTCACCTTCAGGATTTTATCCGTTGAAAACATCTACCACAAGACCATCAGGGATTATTCTAAAATCCACATCTCGATAATCCTAGTGGGATGATCCATAATGGGATCAATGGTATAGATCTGCTTAGTTTGACCTCTCGGTAAATCAATGGTTCTCGTTGACTAGAGATGTCTTCATTGGAAGGTTTTCCCTAGAAATTCTCACTAGTTGTTTTGAATGACCCTCTTTCCAAAGGGATTCCTCTAACACTTAGATCTCCAATTAATTGTTGAGATCGACCCTCTACATCAAATCTATGGCTGAGTTTTCCTTGAGGTTTTAAGAAAGGAACTTGAACAGGGGTGCAGGGAAATTCTAGGTGAATAAACTCTTTACCTTATTTTCATTGTCTATAAGGACTTAAGCCTGATCTCTTCGAACCTTTAGCCTGCATCCTCAGTACTCAGGTGACACCTCTCAGCAGTCCCCAAAGTGAACATTTTCTCATCCTACAAAATTTCCATTCAAAGGCTTGGAATAAATGCAGGGTTACAAGTGCCATTAACTAGACATCTCATACATGTTCTCCACGGGTAATTGACCAATGTGAAATGGGTCTCAACATATTAAAAGGTTCAAAATTTGGAATCCATTCAACATATTGAACTTATTTTAAGAACAAAATGCAAATAAAAATATTCATAACAAATAATTTCCAAATACATTTAGAGATACTTGTTTGTTTCAGATAAAAATTGAACCTGCCAACTAACTAAGAGTGTAACACCCTATTTTCCCCCAAGTATGTAATTATGTTTAAGAATTAATGCATTTTAATTGATGAAGGTTGTAATTTTGTTTTATTTTAATGAAAACACCTACCATCTAACTAAGAGGGAAGTCTTGCAATACTAGCCATGATAGCACGAGTGAGAACTGGTGAGGGGGGAATTGGGAATTTTTTATGAGGAAAATAGGAAGCTTTCCCATAAAACCAACCTACACTTGCATAACCTCTAATGACTAACATGTATAAAGTACATTATTCATGTTATCAACAAGAAACCTATTAATGGAATCAAATCGGGTAGTTGGATCAATTATGATTTCCTTCAGAACATGTACTCGGAGGAGTGAAGGGTAAGTTGTAGTTGTCAACCAGGATTAACTAGAAGTACCCATTCGATTTGGGAGCTTAAACCCAGGGGTTTCTTTTGATTAAAGTGAGATAAGTAACTCGAGAAGGATAATTTTACATATTGGGAAAGGGACTTTGGAGGAAGAGGGTGCATACACATATGGAGGGTGTATGGAAAACATGAATGAGTAGACAGGGCTCATGCGCACAGAACTAAGCAAAGAATATTGAGAAGTTTTCATGATGAAAGGAAGGTTTCCCAAGACATGAATAGTCAACATTGGAACATAAAATACCTATTACCCATATCCATATTGGAGCAGAGAGGGTCACATTTTGATGCTTATTGGAAAGAAATTGACACTGGTAAGGGGAGGGTGCTGAGGGAATATGTAGCGATGAAGGGACTCCCTCATGTAGAGGAAATCCAAATGGGAAGGAAATTGGTAAGTGTTGGGTTAATTAATTGTTACTTTAATGCACCTTGTACTTGTCAATCTGGTTCGTAAACTTGTGAGTTGTATACACAGTATGTGCAAGTAAAATACCAAAGTTCAAACTACTCTAACTTCTCAGGAGACAAGTGAACCACACTTCAATCCAATAATTAATTAAGAAACTATCAAACAAACCTTTTGAACAACCTAACCTTGTCCATAAGAGAACACCATGAGATTACAGAATGAGTGATTTATTACAACAAAGTATAAACTCATAGCATATGCTCCATTACATGATTGAGTTCGAATAAAAACAATAGCGATCAAGGATATCCTTGGATCCAAAATAGACAACTATGGTATCATGAATTAACTCTTATAAATCTAATTACATTGAGACACTATATACATATAGAACCCTAAGCAGAGCGATAAGATTATTCCTTGTGGTCTCGTGAAAAAAACCTCCA